>JAPCXC010000034.1:0-75570 GCA_027243985.1 Cryptosporidium canis | reverse complement strand
TATATATAACCGATACTAAATAACTCTTGTTTTATACTTTTTTTTCCTAGTGTACCCTCTTGTCCACATTAATCCACCCCACTTAAATTTTACTTACTAATGGAAATTATTATAGTAGACATTACTTCACACTAAAATGTGTAACTCGGGCGCCACCCCCAATTCGAAAATATTAGCGGCAGAAATGTCCGCGTCTCCTTTTTAATCCTTGTAAAGGATATATTTTTGTTACGGAGCAAATTTGCTTAGGAGTTCAAGTTTAATTGTATGGCCTCATCTTCAGATACGGTTGGAATTCCCACACCGTTTGTCGTAGACGCACTATCAGAAGTTGGAAAGAACTCTTCCAGTTACGTTCATATCAGGAACCAACAACGTAATGGTAAGAAGAGTTTAACAACTGTACAAGGACTCAGTGCTGAATTTGACTTAAAAAGGTTACTGAAAGCTTTCAAGAAAAACTTCAGTTGTAATGGGACAATAATTGATGACCCAGAGCATGGACCCATTCTTCAAATTCAGGGAGATCATCGGCACAACGTAGCGAGGTTTTTAGTTGGAGAGAATATTGTTAATTCTGACGAAATCAAGATACACGGGGCTTGAAACTTTCCAGGAGCTTTTTTGCTTTTGTTAACACTGGGTTATTTGAGTTTGTTCTTTGGGATGCACCAAGAGAAATCTCTGAGCGCTACTCATCCATTCATGAAGCCCTTTCACAGAACTACAAATATAACAATACCTACCAAAATATTAATTTCCCTCCATATCACACATCAACTACACCTCCCCTGAGACTATTTCAACAATTCCAGTTGGAATAGTAGATAGCCTGTCCCCAGTTGGAAAAAAAGTACTCTTGATACACTTAGTTCCTATTAATGATTACTAATAGGAATAGGGAATACTTAAGTATTTTACATGTTTGCACTTCTTTTCTCGTGTACAATTCGGAGATGCCTGCCCTCGCTTATTTTCCTGCTATTTTCGCGTCCGGACCCCACTCTAGCCTCTGGTAACGCACCATTTGAACTTTGGAAATAAATCATCAGCTCAACTATCCCATTGGCCTTGGCCTTGACAGGTTTAGTTCTCCCCCTTTGCCCTTTTACATTTTTACAAGGTAAAATATTCTCAACCTACACGACTTCCCGCCTAAATAAACACAGGGGACAAGACGTGATTCACACACCTATCCAATAATTACCAATTCATGTATACTAAACAATTAGGGAAATAAGAATTTAGTAAAATCCAAAAGGGAATAATATAAGTAATTAAGTTTTCGCGAGAATTCACTATTCTTTTTACTTATAAATACAATATATTTATTTGTAATATTGATATCGAATTAATTGGCTCCAATCATCTTTTTTTTTTGGAGTGCAGGTGTTGATATATAACAGAGAAATATTTTTGGCCCAATAAAAATCCCTTGGAGTATTTATCAGAACCCATTTCTACTATACATAAAGAATCTAAAAAATGGCAGAACAATTAACAGAAGAACAAATTGCAGAGTTCAAGGAGGCCTTTTCACTCTTTGACAAGGATGGAGATGGCAGCATCACTACAAAGGAGTTGGGGACTGTTATGAGATCCCTTGGTCAGAATCCAACGGAGGCTGAGTTGCTTGATATGATTAACGAGGTGGATGCTGACGGTAATGGTACTATTGATTTCCCAGAGTTTCTGAGTCTGATGGCAAGAAAGATGAAGGACACAGATACTGAGGACGAGCTTATTGAGGCCTTTAAGGTTTTTGATAGAGACGGTAATGGTTTTATCTCTGCTGCTGAGTTGAGACATGTAATGACCAATTTGGGTGAGAAGTTATCAGACGAGGAGGTTGATGAGATGATTAGAGAGGCAGATGTTGATGGTGATGGTCAAATTATGTATGAGGAGTTCACCAAGATGATGCTTTCTAAGTAATTGTGAATTTACTGCTTGCCTAGCCAGAATAATATCTACTCCATTTGGAGGTAGCTATTTGTGGAGAGATTATCATGATGTTGCCAGACCTTCGTCTTTTTACTACAGAAGGACGAGAGCCAACACAAGGGGATATATTCTTGACAAACTATGTACAAAATTCCTTCTAAACATGATCTTAATGCTTTTTTCAAAATTCAATTGCTCCCAACATTCTTATAATTATTTCGGTTATTTTCTAAGGTGCTCCTGGAATGTTGGATGTGAACGAGAGCTCACCGCCAACTCTATAATTGATGGTGAGCAGTAGATCGGTGCCTTCTGGTCCGGCTCTCCCTCCATGAGGGACGTTCAGACTTCCTTCCCTACAGGTGGATTGCAAGTTCTTTTGAATATTGTAAGGCGTTAAATTATAATAGAAATCGAATTCAATGAAATTGGAATGTTTGACTAACCTAATAGTTTATTTCAAATAGAGAATATCATAATCAGACTAGCACTAAGACATTTTTTTTAAAAGAGTGAACGGGTATCTAAATTTTCTTACTTTCTCTGATTGTTTTGTTTTTGGAGGGAGGGATATAGCTAGAGGAGTGGTTGTGGTGGCTATATCTCCTACACATGTGCGTTTTTTGCTTGATAGATTACTATTATTATTAGGGAGGGTATTGTTAGTATGGTGGTGAGGAGTCAAGGCTGGAAAGAGGCCTCTGAGCACTAACATTCTTCTTTAGATGGCTTGTAATAGCCTCCAAGTGAGTGTTGGAAGTGGCAATATTTAATTAGCTGCCCTCTTGTTACTGTTTTGGTCTTGCTTGTAAGTTAATCTGAGAAGTCCAAACAAAACGATGGCAAGGATCCAAGGGATAACGGTCATAATAAGCATGGAGCTGGCTAGAGCACTTGCATTGTGTTGCAAGATGCGGATTTCACGCGGACTATTGGATGAGATAATTTCCCCAATCTCCTTCTTTAGAGATGAGTCGTAGCCGAAATAGCTCTGAGCTAAGATGCCAACTAGAGGAGCCCCAAATATCGCAGATCCGACCGTCTCGAATAGTGAGAAGATCGCAAACAGTGTAGCTCTGTGGTGAGGCAAGACAATTTGGCAAAGAATCGGTCTGCTTGCTCCAACGCCTGGCCATCCGGCCATGAATCCAATGAATATGCTGACCACCAAGTAATATAGAAAGAACCCGCTTCCCCAAGGAATGTACCTTAGTAGAACAACCATGAATATAATTCTAAGCAGAATGGCAGCTTGAGCCAGTGCTTGTCTTCCAATCCAAGGATAAATGGACTCAATGTAATCTGAGGCCTTGCCAACGAAGGGAGAGATCAAGATTGCGGAGATCCAGCTGGAGGAGTACACAATTGTGGCCAATAAAGGGCTTAACCCACAATACTGAAGCCACATCATTGTAAAATTTAGAGAATGCCTTGGAATCCCATTGATTATCCCCATCACCAGCATCAACCACGCACTTTTATTCGATATTACATACGAATACTCATTTAAAAACCCACTCAATCTCTCATATGACTGAATACTAAATGCTCCCTTCATCCGCAGGATAATGTGGACAACATGTGCATGTATACCGGTATATGACATGCTTTTTTGGTGACTGGATTTTCCCGCCCTTATTAGTGCATGTTTGACGCACGACTCATATAAAAAGACGGAGAAGAGGAAGGAGAAGAGGGAGAGCATGAGGAGGACCCAATTAAAGTCGAAATACTGTCCCATGATGTTGGCGGTAGCGGAGATACAAATTAGTCTTCCGATATTTTGCGAGAGGAATAGGTTTCCAAAATGCTGGCTTCTTCCAATACTACTGAATGTGCCAATCACTGACTGGGTGAGGGGCCCCATCAGTGAGAGAAACGCTCCCAGAAAGCAAAGCAGAATGAGCATCTGGAGGAAGCTCGAGGCGAATACCATGGAGAGCAGGACCAGGCCCCACCCGATCGTCGTTACCATCATAAAATAGGCAGGCCAGACCTTGAAAAAGCTTGCATCCCTGGAGTTCTCTAGTAGATCTCTTCTCTCCAGGGCGGCGCAGTCCTCCTCGCTCTCTAGCTCCCTCATCACCCCCATGTCTTGTCTGCGGCCCTGGCTTGTCTGAATGCCCACTCCTCCCTCGCCCCTCTCCAGGGAAATCTGGGATTTGTGGCCAAACTCCAGCTCTCTGCTCGCGAGATCTATCTGTCTATCGCACACTACCCCGCTAATCAGGGTAAATAGTCCCTGAGTGAATTTCTGAGCAAATGTTAACATCCCCAGTGATTTTGGGGAAAGGCCTATAGAGCTCTCCAAAATCTTATAGCTCGTTGGAATTAGCTGGTCAATGCATCCGTGGAGTGATGAATAGACATATATACTTGGAATTAACCTCTTGTATACGCCATCATTTGCGTCGCTCTCAAAGCAGGTGGTCAGGACCTCCTCCTCCTCCGCCTTCACTTTTCTATAGGATTCAATCTTAGACCTCTGAGATCTTGGAGGAGTGGTCGCAGTTGAGACCGTGGAGGCCGTTCCTGCGCTCATCCTTGTCTGTTTTCTTCCTGCGGAGCCAAACTAGAGCGGTCTGTACGCCTTCTATGCAACTTCCTGTTGTCTGCTACCAGCCTTATTAATACTGTAAGTGTGTGTGTATGTGTGTGTAGGGCAGGGCTAATTTGTGCCCAGCTGGTGGAGTCTGCAAGGCACAACTCCTGGCTAAAGGACTAGGTCTCGGCCCTCCATATACTCGGAGCTGAGAATCCTGATCTCTGGTTTAGTCCAGCTCTCAATTTATCCCCTGCTTTTGCAAAAGGAAGAGGAGGAGAAAAAAATAATGATAACCTCTAATTTCAAACAAATACATACAAATTTATCATCTAATTATTTCCCGCCAAAAGGACGAGCATTGCGCGCAAATTATTTTTTCAGTAGCAGTAAAGTCATGCAGTGGGCTTTGTGGGTGTTTTGGTGGGAAGTAGATTATGATCTTTAGGGAGGTGGTTCACCTTTGACGGCGCTCTCTGGACGTCGTCCATCTCCTCGGGTAGCCACAGCCAAGGCAAGAGAAAGGAGGTAGAGATTAGAGATATAATTAATTTGAAGAAAAGGTGTATTTAGCTCTCTTACTTGTTTCTATATGTTTAGTATATCAGGTTCCGCTAGTACGGCAGAGCCACTAGATGAGTGGATATAGGATGTGGTGGTGCGGCCATGAAAAGCGGATTATTCCATTGGCTTGTAGACTCTAGTCTAGACAACCTTGAAGCTTCTAATATAGTACCCAGTAGACATGGACTGGATGCCATTTCTATTAGATTGTTCAAAGTGGAATTGTTCAGGTCCGACTTCAATTTGAACTTCACCGGAGGAGCCAGAAGAAAGCTTGGAAGCGTGGATCGCAGCTCTGCAGATAGAACTTATAGGAGAGTAAACATCCATTCCGTAGACTTTAGCGTCGGATTCCAGGCCACAGTTGCTTGGACAAGACACGAGTTCCCTCTCACCGACGGGTAGCTGGAATATAAAGCTTGCGGTATCAGAGCAGGTGAGTTGTCTTGGCTTTGGAGCAGCACCAACCACAAAAGATCTGGCCTGTGGGGTATTTTCGTCGGTACTGACTATATTGTTCTTCCCGGCAACTCCGGAGTACTGCTTTAGTCCAGGGTAGAGAGCAACAACGAACTCACCGCCGGTATTGCTGATTACGCCCATATGCATTGCAGCTTGGCAGATGGAGCTCTTTGGGGAGTATACTTTGTGTCCCTTTACGGGGTATCTAGTTTTTTCGCATCCAGCAGGACACTCTACTCTGAATTTGTTAGCCTTTGAGGAGAACTTGGCGTTATCTAGATTAGTATCGCATGTGATTTGGATGGATGGATTGGTTGCATAGTTGATTCCTCCCATCTTATAGGCCACAGGGAACTCGGACTGGCAGGAAGTGATACACTGTCTCCCATCGATGGTGTGTCTCTTGCCCTTGAGTTCTCCGCCCCCGAATATCCCCTTTTGGTGCCAGGACTTCTCCATGGCTGACTTAACCTCATTTGGAGTGAAGAATTTATCCCAAATATTGACATTGGAGATCTGGCCCAGGAAGTACTCACTGTCTGAGTCTGAGCTTCTGCCTATTATTAATTTGGTTTTCAGGTTGAAGACAAATCCAGTTACCTTATTTGCAACCTCGTTACCGTTGATATACATGACAACTCTCTTTTCATTAAAGTTGTATGCAACAGTTAAGAATAGCCATTCATTAATAGCTGGTGCATAAGAGGTTGAGACGGTATCTGAGTTACATAATTGATCAAAATGAATGGTATTATCTCTATCAATATATAATGATATACCCAAACACTCTGTATGTGCCATAATAGTTCTCCAAGTACCTTGTCCACCTGAAATAAGAACCCTAGCGGAAAGGGTAAAGTCATCCAACGAGCTGATTCTGTCTCCTCCTGGCAAGTTGGTGGCGTCAATGAAGTCGTTCTTACCTCCTCTGAAGCCCGGATAGTCGGTGGGGCAAACCCACGAGAGGACTGGCGGAGAGATGCTTGGGAGCTCCTCGCTGATAAGCTGCTTGGCTAGATCGCTCTCTGACCTGTTCACGGTTGTGGAGAGCTTTGAGATGGTGAAGGACCTGAGTGAGGAAAGGTCTGAGCCTCTAATCTTTGACTTGGAGGCGGTTGTCTCAACGCTTCTGCTTTGGATTCCATTATTTAAGCTTCCAAAGTATTGCTTTTGTCCGGAGACAAATGTGATGATCACGTCCCCTCCGACCTCGTCGCTAATAATGCCTGCATGTATGGCAGCCTTGCACACCGGGGTGTCATCAGAATAGATGTAGCTCCCCTTGATATGGGAGGACGCCTTGGAGCACTTGGATGGACAAGAAATGATGGCCCCGCTCCCTACTGCTCCCTTGATCCCCACTGGACTGTCATTACACTCAAACTGGTACTTCTTGTATGGAATGGACGGCAAAATGGATGGAGACTTCTCTGATAAGTAAGCTCCATTACCAGTAGGATCGCCAGATCCAGAGCAACTCACAACAACGTCCTCCTCATGTACGCAATAAATGTTGCTCGAGGAGAAGTGCTGGCAGTTCATCAGCTTGTCCTCATCCCCCTTGCATGCAACATCAACCATAAGAATTTGTTCTTGCTCATTACCACATACATTTTCACCAGCGAAATCCTTGCAGCTTTTGGTGGAAGCTCCTCCGTCCTTAACCCCAGAATATCCCATTTGAGTGCATGCGACTCTCTCAGAAGTGCTGGTAAAGCCGTCACTGCAAACTGATCCCCATCCATCCATGTAAACCTCCAGTCTTCCTGAACCTGTTCTAGATGGCACTCCAGAGGAATCCACAATCCTGAGAGCCCCATACATGTTATCCTTTGGGGCAATCGAGCTGCACTGCACTGCAACGGTAGTCATGCTATTGGTAGTGTTGGGCTCCTCAAACATGCACTGGGCGATATCTATTTCGTTCCCATTACACTGCAATCCTGCAACTGCAATTGGGTATCCTTTTGGTGTACATACGTTACCCCCATTCACATAGGTGCATGAAGGCAAAATAGATCCGAATGAATATCCAAGCTGCTTACAAGCAAGTGTTGCAGCAAGCTCATTTGTTGTGGTTGACTCTCCCTTCAAGGACACACTTCCCCAGATGCCATTTCTTCTAACCTCAAGTCTTCCAGAAGATGCTAAGTTACCTGTTGAATCAACAACTCTGACTTCGGACTGAATGAAGTCGATGGAGTCACTTAGGTATGTATAGAAGCTGAATATCTCGCTTCCTGGCTTTGGGTAGAAGTCTGAAGACTCCATAGAATATGCTCCCTTTCCGCCAAAGTACATGGGCAAGCTTGGAACTATAGTCAAGACCAGCTCTCCGCCAGAAGGAGTGAGAATGTTATCAAAGACTGCCGACTTGCAAATTGATGAGGAGGCTGCATGAATTCCTGTTCCGTATATAGTAGCAAACTTCTCAGAGCCGCAATTGACTGGACACTTAACCTTGAAGGTAATGGTGGAGACTGGGGGCCTTGGAACAATGTCCACTGCTCTTGTATTGCAGTCAATATCTTGAGCTGGGGAATTCTCAGAGCCTGATATGCTATTAGTTAGTGTTACCATCTGTGAGAACGGCTTCCCAATCCACCTCCTTACGGTAAAGTCCATACTCTCACCATCCTCCGACTGAATCCTGACGTACTCACAGTACCAAGGATCATCCATGGCCGTATTGGTCAATGTGACCTCCTTAATTTTGCCCACGTCCGCCGCTCTAAAGAGCATCCTCCTCAATGTTGAGGAGTAGAAACCCTGCTTCAACAAAATCTTATCGCTCTGGCCTGCATCTCCTGAGATACTTATCTCCACCCCACCTCTGGTCCCTGCCTCACCGCTCTTGCCGGTCATTATACTCGCTGTATACAGCTTGTTTCCTGTCACTCCGTAGGTCAATGTACGGTGCTGGGGAGTTAGCTCTCCGTTACATGAAAATACCCAGTATCTATAATCCTTAACAACGGTTATCTTTAAACACTTCCATCTTGAATTGCTCTTTAAGAATATTCCAACCTGCTGAGGAGCCCCAATGTCCAATTGCTTAGTGCTCAAAGATCGGACTGTTCCAGTCACCCTTGATGAAATGGGGATTGGGGATGTCTGTGTATCATCCCCCCCATACAAAACTATATCAACCTCGCTTCTTAAGTCGATTCCGGATGCAACCACCGGGACTACCTCAATGGTGTAATCCGCCTCATTACTTGGTGGTGCACACTCTGCAAAGTCTGCAAACCCATCCAATGGAACTGCTCTACAGTAGTCCCTAGAAATGTGCTTCTTCTCACCGGATAGTTCCTCCGAGCTTACATTCCTAACCAGACAAATTACTGCGATCCATGCCAAAGTCTTTATTATCGTACGCACTCTCTTTCTCCCTGCAACGACACTCATTCTCTCGTAGACAACTCTCGTACCTGACCTTACTATTCTATTTAAGAGTGAAATCCCCTTTTTGCTTTCTTTTCAATTGTCCTTCACTCCCCTTTTTCTTTATTAACTCTTAATTTAAAGAAAAAAAGTTAGTAAAGACTCATGCAATTTTTTTGGTCAACTTGTACTATTCTAGAAAATTCATTCTATAGCAATGCTTGCAATAATTTTCCTTGCACATGCATGCAAACTTGTAATGCAACGGTACTAAATGGTTGTCCACATTACATGTTGATTTTTTAGAACAAAAAAAAATGGCAGCCATGCATGCACAATAAAAAAAAACTCTACATGTTTTTTCTTTTCAATTAAATTTTGCTTTGTGACAATGGATAAATATTGTCAATAATATCACTAGCTATTAATCCTATTGGTCTACAGATATTCATGTTGCAAACAAATAATATAAACCTCAATTGCTCCTCCTTATACCCCAAACTACTCAATAATTATTATTACTCCTTGAACATTTTTTAAAGCAAACTTTTGGCGGGCAAACATGGCGCCAAGTTGCGTCATTTTGACATGTTTCGTGATGCTAATTGAAATATTAAAGGTTAAAATCTGAAGTTCACAAGTTGCGTGTTTGAATCAGTGATTTTCGGGACTAGTAGATAATTAGGCTGCCAGGACCACTAAGGTTTTCTATGAAGAAGTGTGTGAAGCTGTTAAAGACCGAGAGTGGTATATATAAATACAGAATAGAATATTGCAGGAGGCACAGGAGTGAAATAAAGAGCACGAGATCAGGGATCGCGCATTAAATGTCGGTGACAACAGCGTCTAAGCCTCAATTTGACCCCTTCAGGGATGAGTACTCCTTTTCCGAAGGACTTTCGTTTGATTCATTTATACTGGTAAATGATCCAAGATGCAGAAAGCCGCCGCAAAAGGCTGTCAAAGAAGAGCCTCTCTCTCCTCTGCAGCTGTTTCTGAGGCCATTCATGCAGTGCTGTGCTCCAAGAAGCAGGGATGGGAAAAAAATCAAAATCAACATATCATCATACTCAACAACCACCAGGACAAGTGTTGTTAGCCTAGATATACCAAACGGTTTCAACAGGGATGAGGAGGATATTGAGAACTTAGAGGCTCTCTCAAAGCAAAGCAAAAGCATCATGTGGTACATATCTGTGCCGTATGAGTACGGTGTGCCAATGGTGACCGAAACGCAAAGACAGTATGCTTGCCTATTATGGGGAGTAAAAAGCGAGTATGGCTCCATCACAACAGAGAAAAGTGTCCAAAAGATATTCAAAGTAGCTAGCGAGAGAAGAGAAAGCTCTGATATTATTAAAGAGTATAAAGCAAACCCCGATTTACAGATTTTAAAGTTACATAGGGACGGTCTTTCTGTTACTGCAGACGAAGCCTTTAATGAAATATTAAGCTACTATTCGCCAAAGTACTCCGTCCTTGCAATCATTTCAAGAGGTAGATGCTTTGCATTCTACTCTCAAGCCAGTGAGGACAAAAGCAATGTCACCTTTATGCTGTTTGACTCCTCCTCTAAATACGGGTCTGGCCCAAAGGTATTTGGGTTTAAGGATTTAAATAGTCTAAAGGAACACGTAATCAGTGAGTTTGGACGAGATCATGAAACAAGATTGAAAGTTTCAGAAGGGTTCAGAGTTACTGTTTTCCAGGGTAGAGTCATGTGGAATACCACGTTTGATATGCCCAACACGATCATTAAGAAAGACTATAAAGAGAAAAATGAAGCCATTATCAGATTAGGAAGACTCAATGATCCCAAGTTCGACGCAAAAGTTGTATATGGGGAGCTCCAAAAGGCCACCACAAGACCAACTGACCAAGATTACTTCTTCACCTACCAAAACAACATGATGAGGATTACCAAGTAGATCTTCCCTAATATTTTGAATTTATTAATATAGCAATCCACGATGAGGATTTGCAGTCACCACTAATACTTGTTATATTCAAGTTTATCTCACTCAGCTCTCCGCCTATATCGCTCCTTATTATCTTCTCCCCCCCACTTATTCTAACTGTGCATAGCTGGTCTCCTGGTGATATCCTCATACTGTTGGCCATTATCCCATCTGCATTCGCATTTTCCAATATGGCCTCAGTAAACTCAACTCCCTCAAACGACTCACCTCCAGGAGTCTCAGGGAATGAAAGGAAAATTACAGAGACCCTTTAATAAGATTTAGTGTTCATACCGAAAATCAAATCAAAGAAACGAACTCCAACTGCAACGTACCCATTTAAGTGAGTCTGTACTGTAGTGTTCTCGAACCTCCTCGAAGAGTAATACTTCTACAACGCAAATAACAGACACCTCAATCATACCGGAGTACAAACTCATCAGCCAAACTTACTTCCCTGAGAAAATCAACTTCTTCCTTCATTTTTTGTCGCTGCCTAATAGGCAATTACCACTTCCCCACGTGTATAATTTGACTGCAGGTTTGGCGCCCAACCAAAAATTAAATTCACTGGGGAAATCTCAGAAATAAGTGAATTTGAATAAACAAGACTTGTTTCTTAATTTGTGCAAGAGTGCCAGAGCTCTTGAGATGTCTGGTGCTTCTGGGGAGTATGGATTGGAGGGGGAGAGGGCATTTGGTGGAGTGAATGTGACATTTGAGGGGCTTAAGGGCACAAGTAAGTTTGAAAAACGTTGTAAGACTAGAGCTACAACTTGGAAATTGGGACGAGCACGCTAATTTGTAATCTTCAGATCCGCTGCTTTTGAAGAGCTACACAGATGAGCTGCAGGGTGAGTGCAGTCTGGACAGCATTATTCGGAAGGCCAACCACGTTCGGGATGAGCTCGCTACCCTGGATGCCTTTTCGTCAGTCTCCCATAGCGTGAGCCAGAGCGCAAGCAACCCATCAGAGGTGGATGTAGTTTTTAAGGTGAGGGAGGAAAGGAGAAGGTACTCACTGGGAAGCACGATTAACAAGCGGGGGAAGATCGGCTTCGAGGCATCTGCGTTCTTTCCAAACCTACTGGGAACTTTGAGCACAAGCAAATTTAGCCTAGAGACTTTTGGAGGAAGCTCTAGAGAGCTGAATGTAAGCCACTTCACTCCAAAAATCTTCTCCTCTAACATCAATATGGTGTATAGTCTCTCCAAGTCGTTGGTAGATCACAGCAAGAGCTCCGCATTCACCGAAAGCTCTTTTGGGAGTTTGGTCAAATTCTCTGACCTCACTGGCCGCCATAACCTTACTGTAGAATCCAGGATCAGGGACCTTCCAAAGTCTCCGTACGGCCAGACCGAAGCTAAGCCACAAAAGCACGACTCTACAGTCTTGCAAGGACAGACCCTCAAAAACAGCATTTGCTACTCCTGGAACCAAATTAAAAGCTGCAATCACGAAGCGAGAGAGGACGGCTCCTCAACCGCGAATGAAAAGGGAGGTTTCTTTGCTCCGTTGAAAATGTCCCATACTAAAACCACCCAGCAACTGAGTCTCGAAGTGGCCGGGTTCAGCGGCGATGTCAGCTTCCTTAAGACACAGGGATTCTATAACTGGAGCTCCAAGCTGTCCGGGACCGGAGGACGACCCAAATTCCTTAAAAACATAAACATTGATTTTTCTCTGGGATTTGGCGCCATGCTTCCCAATCTTATCAATAAAATGGCCTTCAGGACCTCCGTGCATGACAAATTCTTTTTAGGCGGCAACTGTGGGGCGCACTACTGCTTGCCCGGTTTTGCGCCCAGGTCAGTTGGTGCATGCACACAGTTTAAGGAGGAGATTCAGGCCAAAGAGTCTTCTGGTTTGAGTGGTAACAGAGGGAGTGTTTGTTTGGGTGGCGACATGTTCGTTTCGTCGGAGGCAAGAGTTTCCCATCCGATTGATTTGAGCGGTGTGGGAACAAGTATCAGGCCAAATGTGGAGGCTTTTGTGAGTGGTGCGGTTGTAATGGACAAGAGCGACTTTGTCGGGATGGAAGGTCAGTCTTTGGCAAAAAGGCTCGGACGGCATGCCAGGGCAGCGACAGGGTTTGGGGTTTCCGTTCCTTTTGGGCCCGCAGACTTGAGTCTGTTGCTCTCCACCCCACTAAAGTCTCAAAGCACGGATATGCTGGAGGGATTCCAGCTAGGCATGAGAATGACATACGCGCCTTTGTAGCAGTAAACAATGATTAAACTAAACTTAAGTGCAGCATTTCTGTCTGAAAGTCTATATAAGAGAAACACGAATAAGCTTTAGAAAAGGCTGTTATTAGGTTAGGTCGAACTCGTTATTTTCTGCCTTTTCTACGGTATTCATGGGTATTCTTGCGAGATTCTTCTTGATGGCGGAGAGGAAGTGGACCTTCCAGTCGTCTATAGGGTAAATGTTGTTGTACTCCTCAATCAGAGCGGAGAAGTCCTCCACAAATTTATTGTTATCCAGGTCGTTACCCTCACCCCCGGTGGAGTTTTGCCTCCTCTCCATAATATCCAGGATTGATCTGCAAAGCTTGCCCTGAGGAGACGTGGAGAAGCTCTGGTCGGTTGATGAGTACTTTTCCCATTTAATTTGGGCGTCCACAACATCCTCCATTGACAAAACAATCAGATAGGCCTTAAACAAGTACTCTTTCGCGTTGTACTTGATTAGGGAGTTCCCCAGTGCCTTCCTTGCTTCCTTTTCATAAATTTCAACAGCCTCCAGCAAGCCACTCGCCTCCGAGGACCGGCCGCTGCAGAGGGAGAAGTTGTCAGCATATTTCAGAATGCAGGACGAGTAGGCGGTCTTGCTATACTCATCCATGTCAAACATATCAGCAGCTTTCTTGTAGTACTCGCAGCACTCCAAGTACTGAAAGTCGCTCTCCAGAGCCTCCGCTATATTCTTGTAAAGCTTCCCACTCTGGCTAAATCTCCCATTCTTATTATAGAGATCCACAGCCTTTGAAAAGTAAGGTATGGCCTTTTGCAAATCCAACCTTTTCATGATGTTACCACACTCTGTGTAATAGTTGGAAGCGGTCACCAAGTCGTTCTGCTTTACAGAAAGCTCCGCAGCTCTGCAAAAGCTCTCGCATCCCTCCCTCCATGCCTTCAGGATCTTGAACTTATTCCCCGCCTCAGCATATAGCTGTATTGCTCCATCGTAGTCCGGGCCACCAGAAAGCAAGGACGAAAAAAATCCTATTGAACCCTTTCCTGCCTTCTCTGCCTTCCTACACAGCTCCTGGGCTTCTTCCATCCTGATTCGTCAAAAGGTCCTACTCTGAGGCAAACCTGATTTTTATACTGTCCTTGATTCGCTTTCTCCTCCAAGCTCTTTCCCTACTGGCCAGATCCCTGTGCAAACATATTAGATAACCTGTGCCGCCAAAAGGCGCCACCTGCGGAAAGAATGAGTCAACTAAGCTACTGGCAAAAAGGTAGAATCCAGAGCAAGCTTAGACTCTGGAGATGCAGAGCTATTTTCTTTCGGAATGCCCTGATGAGCCCATTGGTTCAATAGACGTTATAGCAACCCCCGGCCTGGAGGGAGCTGTGGGTCACGCGGAGGGCTGTCTGCTGGCCTTAACTTGCTGGGACAAGAGTGTGAGATTCTATGACCCCCAGCTGCCCTTGGAGCCGGAACCGAATGACCTGCTCAAAGACGGATTGGCTGCCGAGAGCTCTCACTTGCCGAATGGCTCCGCTCCGTCCAACAGCCCGGTCTACACTCCAACTGGAAGGTGCGTGCAAAGTCTCGAGTGCGAGAATATCTACCTTGCATGCAAATTTAAGGCCAATTCTACAGTATTTGTTGGAGGTTTCAACAATGCTGTGGATATCATTAGCCTACAGGGCTCCGCCTTGAGTCCAAAGAGATTTGTAGGTCACTCTGCTCCAGTCAGATGCCTCTCCCTGTTGGAAAAGAGCTCAATGCTTGCTAGTGGGAGCTGGGACGGGGAGGTCAAGCTGACCAGCGTCGGTCAAGGCAGCTTTGGCTCACAAGTATCGAAAATCTCTATCCCTGGAAAGGTATTTTGCATGGACTGCACCTTTGACGAGGAATGGCTCTTGGTTGGGGACTCCCTAAAGAATATGAACTTGATCAATCTGCGAAAGCTATCATCCGGGATAGAGCCAACACCCCCAACAGAGACAGCTCCAAGCTTCATGAAGTACCAGTTGCGGAATATCTGTGCAAACAGGCACAAAGATGTGTTTGCTACCAGCTCTATTGAAGGAAGGGTTCAGATTACAAGTGTAGACAGAGTCTTAAAAGGTCAAGTCAACAACAAAGAGTATCCTAAAGATAATTATGCATTCAAGTGCCACCGAACAAAGGATAATTCTACCATGACTGAAACTATTTACCCCGTAAATAGTGTGTGTTTCAATCCTCTCTTTACAAATGTTCTGGCTACTGGGGGTAGCGATGCGAGCGTTTATATTTGGGATACAGACGCAAAAAAACGCCTCTGGAGGAACTCAAACTTCCAGCTGGCAGACTCCGGGGGAAATCCGACCAGAGTGTGTAATGAGGGAGTATCATCCTTGAAGTTTCACCCAACTCTACCGTTTTTGATCTCCTCGAGCTGTGACACCTTTGAGCAGTCTTGTAAAACTGGCCCCGAAGCCAACCCCAACTCAGCTCAAAAGTCATCCATCACCTTCCACTCTATCCACGGAGTTAAACCTTTAGAATAGTCACATTATAAACACTTGTTTTCTCCCTCCCTCTCCTCCGCACCACCACACCCCTGCCTCCCCAAGGCCCTCTACCCAATAGTACTATCTTTACCCAGACTTAAACAGCAGAATGGCTATCTGGCCCATATAGAAATAAATAAAGTGTCTGGTTTCGTGAGTCACATATGACCCAAAGTTACGACCAACCACACAATGCCATGTTGGATTGTACTTTCTGTCAAACTCCTTCTTTATATATGCTGCAATGTCCTTTTCCACATTATGACGCTCCAGAGCTGCTGCTGCACACGAAATGGCATCCTGCTGCATTTCGTCGGACATATCTGCATTCTTGATGACTGCTTTCTTCTCACTCATCGTTGCTTGCTATCTACCCAACTTTCTTTACTCTCTTGTCTTGTGGTTAATACAAAACTTTCTTGTATTTTTTCATAACCCTAGATCTACATACAGACGTATGTGGGGTCCATGTGGCGCCTTTTCTGGAAATTGTGTTTCAAAAAAAAAAGAAAAAATAGCCTCTAGACAAAAATTAAATTGACTCTGATAACTGCCCGAATTGGTCTCTCCTGACTCCCTGTGTTACCCAGAGAACCCTCTCCCCGCTTCCCTCCCACTCCCTAAGAGATCTACTGCCAGTCCCACAAGCTGGCCGTTCCGCCTAGACACGCCCTCCTCCTCCCCCTCCTCTCCCTTTCCCCATATGCCCTGTGTGTGTGCGCGCATATTGGCTCAGCTTATACTAGGCAATTCCTATTGTCCTCAGGACCTTCGGCCAGCTCCCATCCGTATGTGCGCTAAGCACGTACAAAACTCTGCAGCTGAATCCAACCAACAATTGCCAGCATGGCCCCCCGCGGGAAGCCTGTCCCAAAAAACCCCTAAAAGCTATGATGGGACCGACCCTGTAACATGCACTACACTATAAATCAGTTTTGTGCATGTGCATGTGCATGTGGACAAAACAAAGGCATTTAGTCAGAATTCGTGGGGATAGGTAAAAAATGCCCGGGTTTCCCGCCATTTTGGAGTCTGGAAAAGCATAGGGAAATATGCAGCAAGAGTGATTAATGGAGATACCGATAAAGTCAATAGTATGTGTGGAGATTCCGGGAAGAGTGGAGAATTTGGACAATGCGATATTCGCATTGGGGGGGATGGAGGGGATCGAGGAGTCAGTGGAGAGCAGTAGCTCCATGAAGTTATTGTTTTGCCGTGAGGACCCATACAACCGTCCAATATATTCCGATTTCATGAAGAGGACGGGGATTCTCCTCCGGAAGCTCAAGTACTCGGACGGTAGGATTGATTGGAGGGTGGTTGGTGACGTTTCTTTGCTTCACCAGTTCACTCAAATGGCAGATTTCTACTTTATTCCTCCGCCAGGCTTCAGAGATAAGAAAACCATTCACGAGAAGATTAACGAAGAGATTGTGGGGACACCCTTTATTCCTCCGGCGGTCTTCTCGAAGGTGACTCAGCCAGTTAACATTAAGTGGATAGGCAGCAACGACTGCCAGGCCAGGCACTCCGACTCGAATGCTGCTGTGACTGGCAGCGCGAGCCAAGAAATCGCAGAAGGCCTGGCAGAGTCCATAGGGGCTTTGGCCGGCGGGTCCCAGGGAGACGTGGGGAACCCCGAGTCGGAGATGGCGGACGCGTTAGAGTCTGAGGAGGCGAGGGCCGAGGGAAACCACTACTGGAACGTCGTGGTCAAGTACTCGGACACGCAGATCCCCAGCACACCTTTGAAGATATCCAGCAGCATAAATCTGGACAAGCAGGCACTAGACACACTAAGGGAGTTATTCAAAGAACAGCCGTTATGGTTAAGACCAGTGATCGAATCTAGAATCTCCCCAGATATCTCAGCATGGAAGAGAAAGCTGTTATTTACACAGGTCTGCTACAACATTAGCGACGGGCCCTGGAGAGCATGTCTCTGTAGACTGGGTTACGATCCCAGGAAGGACCCGGAATCCAGAAAGTACCAAACAATGGACTTTAGAGACCCGTATCTTAGAAAGGTCTTGAAGGACAAGAGAATCGGGATTAATGTCAAGGCGGAGGAAGATTTAGGAGAGACCCTCCTGGACTGGCAATTCAAAGTACCCCCAAAGAGGGGATCCCAAATTTATCAACTCTCCAACATAGAGGATAGTCATATTCAAAAGGTGATTGGAGAGGCCGTCCCCTTGGAATCGTGCACAAGGGAGTCTGGCTGGTTCAAAAAGTCCGTCATCGACCAGATCAGAGAGCTGCTCTCTCTTAAATGTGAGCAAATGAGGCAGTTGGACAACTAGCTGCCACTCCCCATTCACCAACGAGCCGTCCTCACTCTCCTCCAGCCATAGCCCCATGCCGGCCACGGTAGTCAATACACACAAACAAGGAGAGCACTTAGGCCTTAGCTGAGTTAATTTCCAAGGAACTGCTGTTCTGATGCGCATTCTTTCCCTGTCTTCTGGAGGCGAACTCTACCCCTGAAAAGCAGCCGGAGTCGGACTTCTTGAGCGTAGATGTCGACGTTGGCCTGGTCAGCGCCTCCGAGCTGTCTATCTTTTGTCCGTTGAGGTTCCCCATGGACGAGCTCCCCTGGAGCTGGCAGCTAGACCCCGATTGGACCGGGTTCGAGGAGGCCATCTCTGTCCCTGAGCTCTTTCCTGGAGAGGCCATCGGGTTCAGGTTCGGAGTCGAGCTCAAGTTCGAGATAGACGCCTGGGGCTGGTCTGGGACCATCAGGTTGTTGGTCGGGACCTCCCCGTGAATCATGTTGTCGTAGTGCGAGTACACAAACGAAAAGAAGCTGCCAATCGCGTAGTTGTACTTGGAGATGATGTTCAACGACATCTCGTGGCTCCTCGTCAGGAACTGCTGCAGCTCCTGCTGCACGTCGTCGTCAATCCTGGTGAACTCATCCAAGGCGTCCCCACACTTCCTCTGAGTCCTGTCCAGCTTGGCATTGTCGCTCAGAGAAACGCTCTTGCTGGAGTTCATCCTCTGCTGGCGCTTCTTCAGCTTCTTCTCGTAGTGGATCCTCTCCGAGTATGCGATCCTCCTCTTCACCAGACGCTTCTGGATGCTGTTCACGTTCAAGACCATCTCCTGGATCAGCGCCTTTACCTGGTCGCAGTCAACATTGAAATGCTCTCTAGCCGTCGTGAGGCCGCTCATACACTCCATGGAGTTCATCAGACTCCCGTACTCTATTGCCTCCTGTGGAAACAAATTCCCGATCCCATTTAAAATTAGCTCCCTCGAAAAACACAAATTCGAAACACCCACCACGCTCTTGTCCACCGCCGTCTGCATCTTTCTCGCAAACTTCAACACGTTGTCCAGCTCCCCAGTCAAAGACTCCAACGGGTCGTTCGCTATTTTCTTGACGTAAAAGATCTAAAGGGAAACCAGTTATTTCCGCTCCGCTACCCACTCCCCCCCCCTCTCCAGGAGCCCCCGTGCCCTAGCCCTAATCACTGAGCACCATCACACTCCATCCGAACTTACCTTCCTCAAAAACTTCATCATCATTCAAAGATACACTCACCTTCAAATTTGTCCCGAACAAAATTTCCGGTTTTTAACTTGCCTGCTGTTTTTTCTCTCTCTCCCCCTTCTTCCTATATTTACTTTATGGGTCCTCGGTTTGGCGCCAAACTCTCCGTCCTCTACCTTCTCCCCATATTCAAGTATTTCCCTCCAGCCAATTAGCTACTGGCTACCAGCTACCAACCCAAATGTCCAGGAAAAAACAGGGAGAGAGCCGAGAGTGCACTGCTCCAAGACAACCGAAACACTGAGAAACCAACCGCAGAACCCAAACAAGAGACATTCAGAAAACAATTAAGTGCGCTCACCCTTAAAACCTGAATCACCTATTTCCCCACAACCTAATTCCTATGGGCCTAGCCGGCCTCATCCGGCCAGCCTGAACTAAACCTCAGCACACCCTCCATTTGCAATTTCTTAATTAGCCACATTGGGCGCCAACTCGGTCGGAAGTTAGCTACCATAATACTCAAAGAATGACGTGTAAATACGTGTAATAATAGTTAATCGGACGGTCACTTTCTTTCCTCCTGGTCGGTCTCAAGGAGTGCGAGATTGGAACACGTGGAGGCCAATCGGTCGAAGAGAGAGGATAGGTGCCTCGTGACCCTGTCTAGTCCGTCGCCTGCCTGGCAGAGGAGCTCCGGGAGAAGCTTTACGTAATTCGGAATCTGGCCCACGTCGAGCACCATGCACAGCTCGTCCGCAAAGGTCAGACAGTTTCTTCTGAAAATGTTATACTCGGAGCCGGGCCAGAGAGGCTTCATTTCGCTGATTATTCGCTTTATGTCGCCCCTGGAGAAGCTAGTCCTGCCCATCTTGACGCTCTCCCTGTAGATGTGTATCGGGTGTCTTCTTGGAACGTTCACAGTGATGCCGGTGCTGCCATCACTGGTTGACCCATAGCAGTACTCTACGCCATAGACCTCGACCCCGGCATGGAAAGCTCCGAGCTCAAATGCCCGAGTGAACCTGTTAATGCTCCCACTCACTGCGTCCAGGTCATACACATTGAGTATAACCATGTTGCTCCCCGAATCCCGATCGAAGACCTCCTTTCTGGAGGCAGACGTTGATCTGGTATGTATGGATGGGAACGCGTACGAGTAGGTCCCCTTCCTCTTCGTCTCCGGGCAAACGACATGGCCCCTCACATTGGACCCCGAAACGTTCTCTGTCTGGTCAAAATAGTCCGACGGCCCCCCTCGCACACTGGGCCAGTTGCCCTGTACCGTCCAGTTTTCGTTTGCCTCCATTCCTTAGAACCAACTCACCCGGAGCCACAAAGCCAAGTGCTCGCCTGCCCTCTCCGCAAGATGTGTGTGGCCTCTGTTAAGAACGGCCAATATGCGCCTGCGAAAAGACCCAACCTCCACTTTGTCCGTCCCTCATACACTAATCCTGCTTTTTCTCGCTGTTCTGCTGAACTCCCTCAAGTCGGCGTCGAGAGAACGATCCCCTGGGTATGTGGATGCATTCCAACCCCCCCGTATCTCTATTCCCAACTGAAATCGGCTACGCCCTTTCTTGTCCACTTTAATTTTTTTTTGTGTGTTTGTTTTCTCTTATTTCCAAATTAATTAAAGAAAACATGAAACCCACATTGGGCGCCAAATGTGCGCGCCTGTTTGGATGAGCATGCTATGGAAGAAAAAAATGAGTAGTGAAAATAAGGACGGAGATAGAGAAGGAGTAAGGGAGGGATCCTGGACAGATAGATAAATAGAGAGTTCGTTGGGGGAGATAGTTTGCAGCAGTTCCCGTGGTCGCACGAGTTACGCGCAGCCGAGCCCGAGGGCGCCTCTTTTCCCTTTAAGCGAAGGCCATGCTGAGGAAGCTGAGCAAGGAGGACCAGGATAAGATATGCAGTCAGCAGGTCATCACCGAGCTGCGTGACTGCATTAAGGAACTGGTCGACAATTCGATTGATGCGGGTTGCACGGAGATTCTGATTTTGCTGACGGATTTTGGGTCGTCCACCATTGAGGTTTTGGACAATGGTAGGGGGATCGAGGAGCTGAGTAAGGTGGGAGAGAGAGGAGCAACGTCCAAGCTGGAGAACTTTCACCATATCAATGAGAGTCTGAGCACTTTGGGTTTTCGGGGGGAGGGTTTGAATTCAATCATCAATAGCTCAGAGTTGGTTGAGATGGATTCCAAGTGCAACGGCGGTCAGAGCAGGCTAGTATTCGAGCAGGGTAAGTGCCTGTTGGAGGATGGGGCTAGCATCTTTCCCAGTGAGTACCGGTTTCCAGGGAGATCTGGGACCAGAGTGAGGGTGGTCGGTCTTTTTCTTCCGTATGCTTCTAGAAGATTACAGTTTCTCAATAACTTAAAGATGCAGCTCAAGTCGCTAATGCTGCTGCTTGAGGAGTATGCGATATGCTATCCTGGGATCCGGTTCCTCCTCTCCAATAAGATGCTCTCCGACTCCGAGAGAGAGAAGGTGCACAAAAGGTTGTCTGGGAGCGAAATCAAGTACCACAAGAACCAGACTCAGTCCGAACTGTTTATGACAAGGGGCTGTCTGTCCAGCCAAAAAGACGTTGCACAGTACATTTGGGGGAAATCCGTACTGGGGGACTCTCTGGACTTCAGGTTGGAGGGGGAGATCTTCCTTCCACAGCTGCAGAAGCTGCCACCCACGGATCCGGATGCAGAGGAAATGGAGGAGAAGAGCGGCCCCTCTTTGCCGGAACCCCTGATCGGAGGTCAGTGGATCATGTCGGGCTTTATATCTTCTCTGGATAAAGGGAGGCCGGCCCCGGACCACCAGATATTTATAGTCAACAGCAGGCCGGTTGACCCGATTAAGAGGATTTCAAGAGTAATTTCCTCAATCCACTCAACACTTTCCTCCTTCAGCAGCAGGAAGCTTCATCCGGCCTTTGTGATAAACATCCGTCTTCCCCAATCGCTGGTGGATATCAACGTCACCCCCAATAAGAGAGCGATCATGCTCCCGTTGAGGGTGGAGACAGTCCTGGCTGAAAACATCCAGGAGTTCCTACAGGACTCCTATCAGAACCAAATTCCAATCAAGAAGGAGTCCAGCTTCGCTCCTCAGCCCCGGCTAGACCTGTCCTCTCAGACGCCCCTCCGCGAGCAGATTAGAGAGCCGGTCCGTGAGCAAGGAGGTATTTCGGGCCGACCTCAGTCTTGGACTGACTCTGAGGGCGGGGGGTTGTCTGCGTGTCCAGAGTTGGACCACGAGGAGGCCCCACAGCCGACAGTAGGCAAGAGAAGACGGCTCCAAGTCTCGGTGAGAGAGTTCCAGCCAGACAGCTGCCCGGGCAACGAGGAGAAGGGCTCGAGCGTTGCCTCCGCAGAGGGGTCTCTTCCGAGCAGCTTTACGGACGTCAGGAAGCCGATAAAGATCAGGCTCAAGAACAGCATCCCTGTTCAATCCGTGGTGGAGCTGAGGTACAACAAGACAGAGCAGGAGATCATCTGGAGTCAGCGGGGGGGACTAGTCTCCGGTCTGGGGGCTAGATACAGCAAGGGCCCGACGAGGTCCAGCAAGTACCTCCCAAACCCGGACATTACGCGTACAATCCACAAGAACGAGAGAGGACTCCTGGCTCCGAGTCGGGAGTCCAAGGAAGATCATCTCACCAGCTTCAACTTCAAGAAGCATCTCTTTGGCCGGCTGCAGGTGATCGGGCAATTCAACAAGGGATTCATTATAACAAAGTTGGCTGAGGCCGAGGATTCGGGCTTGCATATATTCATAATAGACCAGCACGCCTCTGACGAGAAGGCTCGCTTTGAGCGGTTGAACGGGGACCCAGGCAGCGTCCAGACTCAGAGACTCATTTCGCCGTTGGCCGTCTCTTTGTCTCCATCCCAGGAGCAGCTGGTTATCAGTTACAGGGACATATTTGAGAAGAATGGGTTCAAATTTGTGTTTGACAGGAACTCGGAGATTGGGTCCAGGATCCAGCTCGTACAGCTTCCGGTAGTTCTCGGAATACCCCTGAAGCAGCTGGACTTCATGGACCTGCTTTCGCAGCTAGATAGACTTAAGGTCCGAATCTCGACCGGGACCTCCTGGACGCAGACGTCCCCAGGAAGGGCGGATACAGAAAAGGAGAAGGAAGAAGAGGAAGAAGAAGAAGAAGACTCCGTCGTCTCCGTCTCTACAGAAGACCAGGAAAAGGACGGCACTACACTCTGGTGTCCGTCAGGCCTGATCCCCAGACCAAGGAAGGTCTGGTCGATCCTAGCCTCCAAGTAAGTTTGCATATTCGGGGCCAACTGGCCTGAAATCACACTTCCATATCTACATTTACACCTACACACACTCACCTACTCCCCCCCATCCAGAGCTTGCAGATCAGCTGTCATGATCGGGGACGACCTAAACCTCCCGAAAATGAAGAACATCGTCAAAACCATGTCCACTCTCAAATCTCCGTGGAATTGTCCACATGGCAGACCGTCCATTAGGCATCTTGGGTATTTTTCTGCACTCTAAGTTTTGTGATACTCGAAGACAGGGTTTTCTTTCCCCATCACTACCACTACATCACCACCCCCATCATCATCATCTTTTTTTCTTTTCTCCTCTTGAAACTGCTCCCCCAGCGGAGCCTCCTCACCTCGGAATCCGATCATGCTATTAAAGCCTGCATGCATATCCGCAGGGCCGGGTTCGGGCGGGCTGCCTGGCCCGCCCGCTGGGCTGGCGCCGGTGGCGCCTCAGGGCGGAGGCCGGACTCGGACGGCAGGTCTCGAGGTTAAATAGTAAAAGTTGTAGAAGGAGATAATTAAACAAAAGGTCAAAGGGGGAAGAAAGTTTGTCTAAGCGAGACCGGGCGTAACGCCAAAAAATAAATAGCAGGTTGTAATTAAAAAAGGGCGAGTAAATAGAGTCAAGGTTCAAGTAGAACGGGGGTTATGTATAAGGTGTATACATATACATGAAAGGTGTAGGGAGCAAATAATAAATCAATAGGGAGCCGGGTCTGCCAATATTAAGCAAGTACAAGCCAGCTATTCAAAAATTTAAAAAATTGATAATTCAGCCACAGTCTTTGGGTTTAATTAAGGAAGGTCCCGGGCCTCAAGCCAGCAAGGAACCTAGAAACGGGCCGGACATCTCTTCCGTTGGTGAAGAGAGCACCTAGACGACATTTGGGTCGAGTGTATGTACAGACATACGCTATAGAATATATGCGAGTATTCAAGGGACGTACCTAGTGCATTATCGGGTGTATATATATGTATGTATGCATGCATGTATGTATACGGGAAGCAGGCACTAGTTGATTTTACCATAGAAAGCAAGAGTGTTTAGTTTTTGGCACAAGCTGAGTGAATTTGCTGTGCTGTCCAACAGAGTGGTGTTTTGTCTGATCAACTCTTTTATTGCTCCAATTTAGTGAGAGGGTCTGTAACTTGAGTATCAAGTAAACAGTGAGGGCGACTCCGCCAGAGCTCTTAATTAATGTTGGCTTAAAGAAACAGAGGAGGGCTAAATCTGTTAAGCAATTTGGCCTTGTGTGAGATGAAATAAGGTGTAATAGGTCTTCAAGTCTTTGAGCGTACGGATAACGGCAGCTGATTGGACCAGGTATTATATATGTGAATTTGTATATACACCGGTAGAGGTATATTATATGTGCTTATGCATGTATTATGTATGTACACGGATAAATACAAAGGACTACTCAGTGTTGTTACATGATACGCTAGCTTGTTGATTATAGAACTGCAATATATTGGAGTTGTTTTAGTAAGGAGTACCCGGAATACATAGTTTTGTATCAGTACCGAGGTACTGTAATAGTGGAAATAAATACATGCACGTTGGTGCATGCAGCATTTTTGTATATACTGATCTGCATGCGCTCCGAGCCTACCAGGCCTTGGTACGGAGACGTTACTTATTTGCATAGATAGTTTAGAGCGAAGCCTCCATTGGCAGCAACAACAGCATTAGAGGGGTGTATGCGAGCCCGAGCGAAAGAGGGCGGCTAGTCACGAAGATACCATCACAGTTCCCGGCCGGCGGCAGTCTGACGAGGTCTGCTGCAGGTCCTGATATTGACAGCCTTCGCGACCTCGTTGCCAACTGAGGGTAAAATGGCGTCCAAGCCAAATGTGAGAATCTCCGAGTCGGGGATGGAGATTGTCAAGTTCTCCAAGGGAATTCAGGTGCAGGCGAGGAACAACAGAGGAACCCGCTACCTGAACTACAAGCTGCTGATAAGGAAGATTCGCTGGGTCTTTGAGCAGGAGACCCAGGAGAACTGGGCCGAGGCCCAGAGGTATGACCTGATTTTCAAAGACATACTGCTCCGAGACATGAACCGGATGGATGCCATGTACAACCGAGATATCAACTACATACGGGACCTGATTGGCATTTTGTCTCGGGATATCTGGAATCTCTCGTTTTCGGCCTCTTGTCCGGCTGGCCAGCGCAAGTTTGGGCACATGGGTATCAGACACGGGAATGACTCCGACAGCTCGTCAATGATGTTCATTTCGTCTCTGTCGAGCATCGTGAACCCCGGTATCGAGATCTCTAACTGTGACAAGCGCGTGATGGAATGGCTGTATAACCTGCTGGAGTGTTGCGGGAAGCTCGCCAAGCTGAGGTCCTACATCGTCTGGAACAGCATCGCCGTGGTGAAGGTACTTAAGAAGCGGAGAGGCAAGGTCTCCCTCAAGAGACATATCAAGAACCCGCTGAACGCGTACCGTTTGCTGAGCTCCCACGAGTTTTACAGAGGTGCCACGCTGGAGCACCTGAACAAGAGCCTCCGGAGCATGATGCTCAAGGTCTTCAGGAAAGACCTGTTCTCGGACATTTGCCAGAAGTGCCACAAGAGGACCAGCGAACCGATCAAGAGCATCTGCAACCACGTCTTGTGCTGGAAGTGCATCACGAACGTGGACGAGACGCTTTACCTGGAATCGGCGGCGGTACCCAAGATTCTGGGCTTTGGCTACAGCGGGACGATCACTGGCGACAGTCCGTCCTCGCAGAACTCGGGTGCCTCCAAGCTGCACGACTGTGAGACGGACGGGTCGGTGAACGCCTCCGACCAGACATCCGCCTCAACATCCGTTTCCCAGTCGTCCTCGTCCTCAGGCTCGGCCAAGCGTCTCAAGAACAGGCCGTTCAAGAACTGTCCGGTTTGCCACGCGAGGTGGAGCAGAAACCCCGAGTCCCTCCAAGTCGAGAACAGATTCGTCCGACTCTGCGTCCAACACTACCTCAACACGGGCTCCTTCACGGGCATATCCGACCTCGATACCGTCATCCAGTCGGCCATCAGCAATGTTGGCTTCATCTCCTCCGATGACGAGACGGACGACGAGTTTAATGAGGATGAGACGGAACTCCTCGACTTTGAACCCAAAAGTGGTGATAATGGCCATAATGACGTGGATCTGGGATGCAGACCCAGTACCATTCATGCAAATCGCGCTGCTCGCTGTCCCCGATCCCATTTCAATAGCGGAGGTAGGTCGGACGTGGACTGCATTGACGGATTCGGTGGGGACTCGGTCGATACCGACCACCATGGCGGTGCCGCCGCCAACACCCTGCTCCCGACCTTTAACCACATATTTGGCACGGTCGCGCTCCGTCCCAACTCCTCCACCATCTCGACCATCACCTCCTCCAACCAGAGTCTGGACGGCACACTGAGCAGCTCCGGAGGGAACTTCCTCATGTCCACTCCCAACTCGAGTCTAAACTCGAACCCGTCCAACTCCATGGAGAATAGTGGAGACGGGAACCTGAGTCATGTCGGTACCGATTTTAATGGTTCGAGACGTTTGACCAGCTGCTTTGGAGATGGAGGTCTAAACCCGCTTAACCAGTCCTCCAAGCCACTCCAATTCAGCTCGGCCAGCCTCTTTTTGGCCAGCGGAAAACATAAACAAGGACTAGGGCTCGGATCTAGTTCAGGTATCGGCCTTGGATTTGGCTTAAATAATAGTATGGAGGGAGTATCGGGAACAAATCACGCTTTTCATAGCAGCAATTATGCTAATCATCACAAGAACAGCAACAGCAATAAGAGCAATACTGCTAACGCTAATACAGGTAATTCAAACACGGGCTCCTTCCCGGAAGGAGGACCCGGAATGGGACGCTTCGGACCGAAGCACGGCAAGAACCCGGACAGGATGAACTGGAGCTGCCCCAACCAGCAGGGCTCGCGCGGGACCCAGAACGCCCACCACGCGCAAGACATCTTTGGGGGCGGTTTCCCGAGACGAGATCTGGACCTTGGCACGTTCCCACAAAGACCCGGTAACGGCGGGCCACACAGCAAGAATCCAAGAGGAACCGGCCACTCCGCACTGGGCTCCCAGAACAAGGGCGCGGCCCTGGACGTCGGAGGCCACCGCAAAGGCCAACAGATGCTGCACAAGAAGAACCCACAGACCTCCGAGTACAGCCACTTTTGCGGTGAACTCCACGGTACTTACTCATATATAGGAGGCGGCTTGCGGGGCCGAAACTCCCACAGGGGACAAAACCACAACCAGGGCCCGAGCATGGGTCTGGTCCACCCGGGCCTCCTGATGGAGAGCCTTCACACCGGAGGTGCCAACCCGATGAAATCCCAAGCAGAGTGGGGCCTGGGTCTGGGCGCGGGCAGCCAGCAGCGTCACGGGGGACAGCAGTCTGGACCAGGAGCCCTGTACTCCGAGGGCATGATGGGGATGGGCAATCTGGAGAGTCCATGTCCCGGCTTTGGGTATCCCGGGTTCCACTTCAATGGGCAGTTTGGTGGGTCTGACGGGATCTCCGGCGCGAGTAGGGTCTACGGGGCCAGCAGCCTCTACAGGCCAATGCTGAGCAAGACGGGGGGCGGGAACCTGGGAGGGGAGTACCGTGGAGCGTTCCCGGCAGATATGCATCACCCCAGAGTCGGAGGCGACGGCTCAATTTGGTCAAATGGGGGAGGGGACTACTACCACCATCTCCACAAGATGAAGGGACTTGGCTGCACAGGGGGTTCGAGCGTGTTTACAAGGGCCAGAAACGGCAAGAGTGGCCAAGACAAGCTCGAGATGAGCGCAGGTAAGCAGCACGAGGGCGGTCCGAACGCGGGGGAGGCGCACCTACCAAGAGCCGGACAGCAAAAGAGCCACCAAATTGACATACTGGGCGGCTTCCAGTACGGCTCTGTGTTTGGGTTCGCGGAAGAGAGGGAGGATAGACGACTCGTCGGAAAGCAAAGCGGAAGAAGAGATGTGCAGACGGCGGTGTCCTCCTCCTCGGAGCGGGAGGAAGGCCAGATGGAGTTCGAAAAGATGGCCGGGGTTCCGTTTGGCAGCTGCGTCAGTAATGCCAGCACCGACATTGGTACTGGCTTCAACATCAACTTCGGTCTGGACTTAGATTTTGATCGTGGGAGCTTGTGGAATGCCAGTCGCGATGCACTCCACTCCCCGTCCCCCACATCAGAACCAAAGACCCGAACAGGTCATCACGGGAGTTACACGAAGAAATCAGAAGACCAGGGAGGCTTGAAAGGCGGCAGAAGCAGCGAGCTGGATGTGAAGAGCGAGCTGTATAATCCGCCAGTTGTCGGCCACTTGAACATGATGGGAGGTGGTGGCGCATCTGACAAGAAAGAGCAAGACTCTTCTTACAGCTGGAACCCCTTTACCGGGGATTCTCTCATTGGAAGTGGCGAGTCGATCAAGAAATACATTTCCGATAATGCGGGCCGAAATCTGAAAAGTCCAATTTCATTCAACTACAAGATCAACGAGGAAGTTACTTCATCCGACTTAAATTTACTCGATTTATTCAGAGGTCTCGGTGTCTGAGCTGCTAGATGAACACTTTGGCCAGATTTTATTGTGCAGCCCTGCTCTCCGGACCCGACCGGCGTTGTGTTTTTTCAACTATTGTTTTTTTCTTAACCAGGACTTATGTGGATTATTCATCGCATGTATTTTAATTATTTGCATGCATGCCGCGCCTTTTTATTGTGGAACACAGAAATTGAGGAAACATGGAGTGGGCGGGCGCAATGGTGCATGCAACCGAGCCCGGCCCTGCTTAATTCCTGAAGCGTCAGGAAACATAGTGGTGACGCATTGGACGATAACTGCGGGAACGCCTGCGGAACTGTTACTGCATTGAATAACTGTTCCGCATCACCCAGAAAGGCTATGGACGACTCACCCACTATCGGGACTTGCACAACACTCCCGATTGGATTATTATTATGGAAATCGCATGTGCTGGCGCGCGTCTGTGTCTCCTATGGAGCTTATGAAAGGAGCGGACGTTGGGATATTTGGGATTGTGTCGTGGGGTGGCACACTGGGGGGAGGCATTTGGTGGACGGGATTTGCGTGGTTCTTTCCTGAATCTTGGGCTTATGATTTAAAAGGGAAGGCCAGTGCAGCTGTTTGCGGTATGTGGGAGGTGGCAGGTTGGCTGGGCCGATTTGCCCGACTCTGCAGAGCATGGCAATGTATACGCTCCGCTCGGCAAAGGTGCGGGTTGCCTGCAAAGCACTGAGGACGACATTCCGTTCCCGCATACTAAATAGTGCAGCGCCTCCACTCCGGACAGCATTATTTGACAGACTAGTTGGCTAGCTGTCTGGCTATCTAGAGCTTGCCAAATAAAGTAGATACTTAACTATAAACGCTATTTGTATCGTTTGACTTTCTGAGTCCGCCCTAGACGACCACCACTACTACTCCCCCGCCATAGTTTCTGCGTTGTGACTCACCGTATGTGTATCTATTTGTCTTCTTATTGCTAGGGGAAATTCAGGAGAGGGTCGAGAAAGAAGGACCTAGATCCGCTACGTTTGAGGATTGCGGTTCGAGAACCAACTGCCGAGCTGTATCGGTGCGTGGTGATGGTGGTACAAGATCCCACGCAACCGAGAACAAGGATGGCTCAACCTGCCTTTCAAGTTATCATGCCCGTTCGCCGTCAAAGGCGTACACTCCAAGCAATGAACCACTCATTGTGATTGTGAATCTGTATCGTATTGTGGAATATTTTAAAAAGGCACTTATTGCCCCTTTGCACATGGGAATGCACACAAAAGGCGGCAACCCGACTTTGCCAGCAATGTGGACACTTTGGCAAATCAAGTATGAATAGAAAGGTTTGAATGAAATAAAAATCCTATATTCTTTTTCTAAAATGATGTAGGAGGTTTGAATTACTTTAGCATGCTAATTTATGTTCTAACTCGCATTTTATTTGTGTCCCCTGGAGCTAGAGCCCGCACTGTCTCTGTGCTCAGAGCCTGCTTCAGCCTCTGGTCTCTTCTTGTGCGGAGGCATGCAGGAAGAACTGCCAGACTCCTCCGAGGCCCTCTGCTTTCTTGACAGGTCGGGGGAGCTCCTAGATTGTCTGCTTGAGCTTGAGCTTGAGCTCGAGCTTGAGCTCGAGCCTGAACTCGGAATCGCTCGGGAACGGCTCTCCCTGGTGCTCTGAGAGGACTGCACTGGAGCTGAAGAGCTAGCCTTTGAAGGTAGGGGGGCCTTGGACGAGCTTGTTGACTCCGTTAAGCTCGTCTTTCTGGAGGAACTGCTCGTCCCGGAGCCGCCCGGGGTTGAACTACCTCGAGTGGTTGAGATAGGCGCATGCGTTGAATCGCTCGAGCTCCTGGACAAGGACCCGGCTACTGCACTGCTGCTGGTCGTCTTGCTCGAGCCACTGCTCGAATTAGCACGGTCACCTGAAGCTGAGGACTTGGTCCCTGTCGAGGGAGCTGGCGGGGCTGATGACTGTGGTGAGGAGCCCGACTTGGGCTTCGACCCCTTGCCTCCACCTCCTCCTCCTCCATCAGCCTCTTTTCTCAAGATGGAGAGCTTCGCCAACTTCAATACCGTGCAAACCAAGCTCTCTGTCGCTTGTGAAATGCTCTTGATGTCCTGGCCCGTTGGCTTCTGGCTTGCTGGCTTTTGGCTCGAGCTGTTGCTGTTGCTCCCTCCATCCTGGGAGCTACTTGGGTTCGAACCTCCAGCTGCACCTCCCTGAATTTGAGGCTGAGTGTGAGGCTGGGACTGAGGCTGGGATTGGGACTGAGATTGGGATTGGGAGCTTTGTTTCTTCAGCTCGTTCTCTAGACGAGTACACCTGCTCCTCTCCTCGTTGAGCTTCTGATTCGTGCTCATGTAGACCTTCCTAAGCTGCTCCATTTGCTGCTTGGTCTGCTGTAGCTCCTCACTGTTCGCGTGCTCCTGCTGCTTCTCCGCCAGCAGCTTTTCTATTTCCTGGCCTTTAGTCGCCAGAATCCCCTTGAGCTCCTCGTTGGCTGCTCTGAGCTTGCCGACCTCCTCCCTTATTTGAGAAACCTCGCTCGGGTTAATGTTCTCATAGCTAAGCAAGATGCGGTTGTACTGCTCCTCCCAGGACTTGCTCAGGGCTGACTTCTCCTCGCAAAGAGACTTGAGATCCCCAATCTGGGCCTCCAGCTTTGAAATCTCGCACCTCAAAGGATCAGACTCCCTGGATGCCTGCTCCAGCTGTCTCTCCAAGCTGTTATGTCTCTCTGTTGCCTGTATTAACTCCCGTCTCAACCTATCATTCGACTCCCTCAAAGTCACCATTTCCCCAAGACGAATCAAGGTGCTCTCATTCGTCTCCGCCTTTGAAGCAAACTCAGACACCCTCTCCAGCTCCTCCGTCAGTCTCCTCTGCAAGAGCTCGTTCTCCTCCCGCAAAGACTTCCTCTCAAACGTCAGCCTCTGAATCTCTATCTTTGACTCATCCAGCTTCGCGTCCAGCTCCTCCACGGAGCTTGTCAGTGCGTGTACCTTCCTCATCAGCATCAAAGATGCTGCAGCCGAGGAACCTCCAGCAGTGCTGCTCCCTGACTGTATGGAAAACCTCCTTTCATCACTGGCCTTCTCCTCCGTCTCCTCCAAATCCCCCTCTCGAGGCCCTCCCTCAGCAGCCTCTGCCTCCAAACCCACCGAAACTCGGTGCTCTGTCTTGAGCCTGTTCACAACCTCCCTCAAACTCTGGCTGTCCGCCTTGGCTGTCTCGTACTTCTTGGTGTATGACTCCAGCTGATGCCTCAGGTGGAGTATGTCGCCTTGCATCTCCATCACCAAATTCGTACTCTCGTCCTCCGACTTCTTTGACTTTTCCCTAATACTCCCAAGCTCCTCCTTCAGCTCCAAGCACTGCTTGTTGGCATTCTGCAGCCTCTCTATATCCAAACTGTGCATCCTCACTATATTCTGGTACTGCCCCCTCAAATCCTGCTCCATCTGCCTCAGCTCCTCAGCCTCCTTCTTCAAGATTGCATTCTCCTCCGTTACGTGAGATAAGTCCTCCCTCAGAGCTGCCTCCCTCTTGACGACCTCCTCATCCATAGAAGAAATCCTCTTCGTCATCGCAGAAATACTCTCATTCAGCCTGGCCAGCTCCTTCTGGCTGTCCTCCTCGATCTGCCGCACCTCCTCCCTACGCAACTCCAACTCCCCCCTTAAACTCTCCTCCGTCACCATACGCTCCTCCAAATCCTTGGTCTTTGCCTCCAACTGCTTCTCCACGGACTGAACCAACTCCTTCCAGTAGTTCTGCAACTTCCTGCTCTCCTCTAGCTGAACCCGCAGCTCCTCTACCTCCTTGCTCTTGTCGTCCCCCTCGACCTCCACTGAGCCCACCGTATCCCCTCCTCCTGCCTCACCTGGACCCTCCACTGCCCCAGCCAGACTCCTCCTCCCGGGGCCCTCTGGAGAAGATACAGCCACCGGCTCCGGCCTGCTCCTTAACTCATTCTCCAGCTCTCCCAGACGCCTCTCCAGACCATCTTTCTCCGCCTGCAACTCCCTCAACCTGGAATCCGCACTCTGGTACCTGTCGTGCTCCGCTCTTAGCTGCTGCCTTAACCTCTGGGACTCCTCAAACTCCCTCTGCAAAATCGCATCATGGCTCTTCCTCATGCTGTTAATCTCCACGCACCTCCCCTCCAGCTCCCCCTGAAGCTGGCTAATCACGTCCCTTTGCAAAGCATTGTCCTGGCTCCTCTGCTTTATCCCCTGCTCTATGTCTGATCTCAGGTCCGCAATGCAGGCATTCAAGCTCGAAATGCTCTGTCTCTGGTGGTCATTCTCCCTCCTCAACTCCAGAATCTCGGACTCCTTACTGCTTAGCCTCTCCCTCAGCTCCTGCTGCTCCAAATCCCTCCCGTCCTGCTCTCTCTTCAGATCGTTGACCTGCATATAAAGCTTGTCCCTCTCCTCAAACAGCTCGTCCAGCCTCTTCCTGTTCCTCTCCCCCATGCTCTCCATATACTCGCACTGAGCCTTGTACCGAGACAACTCAGACCTACACTGTGTTGAAGATTCTATTTCGCTCGTCAGCCTCTCACTCAAAGTCTTACACATCTCCGTTACCTCCCCCAGCTGCTTAACAAATACGCTCTGACCAGGCAATGCACCCTCCCCTGTTGCCCTCTTCTCCGGCTGAAGCTCCTCCTGCTCCTCCCTGTCCCTGCAATCCTTGCTCACACTCTCGCTAGCCAAGTCCCTCTCCTCCTTCAGCTTGGCGTTCTCGCTCTCCAACTTGGAAACCAAGGCCTGGTATTGAGAAACCAACTCGTCCCTCTCCGAATGAATCTTCTCAAACTTGTCCTTGTAGGACGCGATCTCCGACGTCAGCTTTCTTACTTGGATCTGGCTGTCCAGCTCGATACCCTCTATCAGCTTAGAAACCTGGATCTTCAGCTGGGTATTCTGCTCCATTATATCCGAATACACAATATCCACAACCCCCCTATTAATCATAACACGTTCTTTATTATTACTATTTTCGAATCCGATACCATCGGGTACCTGAATTTCAAGATCCGAGTAAAACTCTGAAGTACTGACCTCTCCCGTTCCATGGACAATTCTATTAAAGTTTTGGATAATCATCTTGCACTGTTCCTCGTAGATCTCCCTCTTCTTTGTCTCGTGTTGCCATAGCGTCTTTAGCTCCGAAATCTCATGCATCAAAGCCCTCCTCTCCTGAGTCAATGTCTGGACCTGCTCTATAGCAAAGTTGTTTTCAGCCTGCAGCGACTCATACTTGTCCCGAGTTAGCTCGAAGTCGGGAACTGTCACATTTAAGTGGTATTGGCACTCCTTCAGCTCGGCCTTCAAGCTGTGGTTCTGCTCCCTCAGCTCCTCCATGCTCTGCTGGTAATCCTCCAGCTGGGTCAACAGGTCTATCACGATCCCCCGCCCCTCGGAGCCGCCCCTCGGAGCACCGTCCGGCCCAGAAGACGCCTCCCCCAAGACATACGCCTCCCCAAAGATCCCAATCAGAACCTCCAGAGCCTGCTGGTCCGTAAGATACCTGCCTCCAAGCTGAGCCCCCCCGGCCACCTGGCCAAGATGGACCGAGTCTCCCCCCAAGGAGCCCCCCAAAGGCTGCTCCCTCGTGGGGCCAGCCTGGTCAGCCAAGCCTGACCTCAGCTTCTCTATTTCGGACTCCAGATTCTGAGCTGTGCTTATGCTCATATCCAACAGACTCTGAATCTGCTGCACCTGCTCCTCCTTCAGACGAATGGCCTCCTCCTTTATCTTAATCTTGCCTTCATAGTGCCCCTTCGCGAATTCCAGCTCCGATTTCACTCTTCTAAGCTCGTCGCACGTCTTGGAATATTCCTCCTCCAGCTCGTCCCTGCTCTTCTGCATCAAGGCTATCTTGTGCTCAAAATCCCTGCAGGAAACCTCCAAACCACTGATCTTCCGAGTCGAATCTAGCAAAATGCTGTTCTTTGACGCGTGCAGCTCCTTCATCCTGCTCTCCATTTCGCCCACCTCCTCCTTGTATTTCCGCAAGGACTCCTGCAATGTGCTCTTCTCGTGCTCCAAGACCCTGCTCTCGTGCTGACAACGTGAAGACAAAATCTCCGAATCGTAGACTCTCTGCTGAAACTCCAGCAACTCCTGCTTGCTCCTCACGAGAGACTCCTGCAACCTACTCAAATTCTCCTGCAGCCTCTCATTCTCGCTCCTCTCGTGTGCCAACTGCTCCGTCAATACCGATACCTCCCCCATCTCACCCACCCCTCCTCTCCCCTCCAACTCCCTGATCCGAACCCTCAGCCGCTCGTTCTCCACTGCCAAATCAGAGCCACTCTCCGCAACCTCCCCCTGACCCCTGTGATCCTTCCCCGAATCCTGCACAAACTCCTCCTTCCCCCGCACTTCTAACGCACCTCCCTCGTCCATAATCCTCCAACCTCTACTCCTTTTCTGTTGTTCCAGTCACTGTCTCTCTCAATTTTTTCCTTAATTATTAACTTTCCTCCTTTACTTTTTTTTGTCCTCTATTTATTTCCCAGCACCCTGGTTTTGGCGGGCTCCCCGAGATCTTTGCCGATACCCAAGAGTCTATACATGTATATTTTTTCCAAACGTCAGAAAGAAAAGGTGAAAATCCCGCATTACCCCTGCGGACTGCCAGAGCCCACTCTGCACCAAACACGACCAAAAGACAACAAACAGCCTAGCCTAGTCCCGAGAGACATCCTCTCCCTTTTGAATTACTCCTAGCCTAAACTACTATCTACTGTACCCTCCCCTCCTCCGCAAGCCCTGAGAGTCAAAGTCTGCAGCCCGGCCCCCGTCGTGGCCCGAGAAAGAATCCCCACCAGAGCCGACCCTATCCACGCCCTGGCCACCCTCCTCTTGCTCGTAACGGATATAAAAGGCCAGAGAGTGGATGAATACGAACAAGCCCCAAACATAGGGGCCGATCTCCAGGTACGGAATGTAATAGGGAACCATCATGGTCTCCAGATGGAGGCACCTCAGCACCAGCGAGAGCGTCATCAGTAGGGACCCCACAATCGGAGAGATCCTGGAGGCACGCGAGGCGTACACACTGCTCCTTTTGTGGATGATACTTAATGAAAACAAAACCGTTTGAATGAGTAACTCCAAGTGGATTAATATGCTCAAAAGTGTGATTTGCTCTGCAAGTCCCGCTCCAACCACACTCTGACCCAGCGTTCTCCTCACTCCTCCGGGAGAGGACTCATTTCCCATGGCGTAGGCTCCCAGTGCGTAAACCAAGGCCACAGAAATGCATGCGGATGTGGCGCCTAAAGCATGCACCAGACTTTTGATCGGTTTGGAGTCGCATAGGAGCGACCTGCAGAAGGAGTATGTTCCGAGGGAGCGCAGCAGGGAGGCTGAGAACGGGACAAGCTGGGAAAAGATGCCGAGTTGGTTGGCATAGTGGATGGAGATCTCACTCAAGCTCTCTCCGATGCAGCAGTAGAAGAGCCCCTGAACCATCTCTCCTCTCATTTGCTGCATGACCTTGAACTGCTTGTCCAGATTTGGAAAGAGCTCCAGTGCTATTTCCAAGGAATCCTTCCGTTGATACCTCGCATGGAACAGCTTTAAAGTCTCGCACAAACTTTCTATCTGAGCCCTCAAATTTGAAATCATGTAGGGAATCATCAAAATCATCCCACCCAACGGCCCCGCTCTGAACAATACCAACAACCATGAATAAGGGGCACCCAGCCATCCACTCTCGTGTCTGTTCCTCACCGCCAAGATATACAACACCGAGCCCATCAGCACATACAACCCCAATCGTTTCTCATACAGGGTTGACTCGGAGCTCCTCTTCGATGCTAGACCTTCCCCACCCTTTGCTGTCATCCTCTGCCTTCTCTTCTGATCTACAAATTGTTGTTTCTGACGTCACTCTTGTCCTGGGAGGAGAAAAAAAAAGAAAGCCAGATTGAGCTGCTCTACCTATCTTCAACTTCACCACAACCACAATAATAACTCGTAAAAAAAAACCCTACAATTTCCCGAGCATCCCCCAGCTGCCACCTTATCTGGCCTGTCCCCATTTGCCCTCCAATTATTTATTTCTTATTACGTGTAGCCATTTAGGCCTAATATCCAATTTGTGGGTCGGATTTCCCGCCAAAACATGCAATTTTTTCCATTAAATAATTTGCATAAAATAAAAGATTTAGATTTTGAGTGGATGGATGAGGAGCCTGAGGGTTGTTGGCCATTCATTCAAGTAATTCGATTCAAGCAGCAGACGTAGAGCGGTGGATCCGCAGGAAGGCTGTCTGTTGGGAAGATCTGAGTTTAGCCGTGCGTCCAGAAGCATCTATTTATTCGAGAAGAGAAACACCATATAGATCCGGGTGGCCGCTGTAATGAAACCCTGAGAAAAGACCCCTGCAGCCTCTGACAGACGTAATTAAGATGGCTGGGCGTGGGAACAGAGCGAGAAGCGCTCTCCATCAAGCAATGACCCTCCTCTGCCTGCTCCTTGTGCTCAACTTGATGGGCTGCAGCGCCCAAAAGATGCCACACTTTGAGCTGAACTCGGTCGAGCAGATCGAAAGAAGCCTCAAGAATACTATTTATGTGGACACCATTGAGAAAATAAGTTTTCCATTAACGAATAGTGGGTTCAGTCCCGGGCCGAAGATATACCTGGACAAGAGACTGTTGCAGGACTCAAAGCAAGTCAAGGGCCTGTATAAGACTCTTCGGAGGATGCTCACCAAGTTCTACATCGAGGAGTTCGGGATCGTCCTTACTTACCATATGTCACAGATTGAGGAAATTAAGTATGCTGGGATCGATTCTGGGGGTAACTTTAGGCTAATCACCCCCAAGCCGGCCCCGATCAAGAAGAAGCTCCCCAAGTTGACCAAGAAGATGATCAAGAAGGGCAAATTCTCAAAGCTGTACACTCTGGAGGAGGCCGGGCTGATGGACAATGGGGGCCAGCCCCCGGCTGTGGGGGATTACGACAAGTCCGTCTCCCACGGAGAGGAAAAGTCCCGGGTCGAATTACTCAGAACGGCTCCTGTTTCTTTCCTCAACATGAAAAGCTCCAAGTCCATGTTCCACGGCCTCGAGGCGAGAAAAGGAATCAAAAGGTTACACCTCATCACCTCCAAAGTCAGCCAGCAGATCGCCGTCTGCAAATGCAATACGAGCCATAAGCTTCACTCCAAACTCATCATGATGGCGCAGTCCCTTTTGTTCATCATCAACAACTCCATTGACACCATTCAAACACCATGGTACTCGATGCCCGACTTTGTGGCTCTGCTCCTTGAAGATATCATGAGGATTGCCAGTATTATGCGATTCCTGGGGCCTCTCTTCACCAAGTTTAGCAGCATTAAAGAGTACTACAAGTACTCCAAAAAGAATATTAACTATACCCAAAAGAGACACTACTTAAAGTTCTTCAGTGACAAAAGAAGCAACTACCAAACCAAGTTCTTGCTTCAAATGCTTGCTGTCTCCATTAGCTTCATTGGAAATATCTTCAATACTCTGGTGGATGAGTTCCAATATAGGAATAATGCCTCCGACTTGGCCACTCCCATTGAAATCTTAAACGCTAGTGACTACAAGGCAAATGGCTCCAAAAAGAAGATGTTCTCAAAACAAGACCTCATTATAATCAGTGAATACATTGACAAGCTCCCAAGCAATAATAACTGTGTTCTCTATCAAAAGGCTGAGAATATACCCATCAGCCAACTTAGTCAGAAATCGGTGTTTTCGCTCTGCTAGACGACCAATCCTGAATTTCAAAACTGAGACACCTAACTGATTTCCCTTTTTCTTTTGTTTTCTCGCGCTTTCCTCGAGTCTTGGTACTCTGAAACCACCCCCGTACTCTCCACGCTTTGATCCTGATCCTCCCCCTGCATTTCAGACAAGCCATCATCCCCATCTCTCTGGTCCTGGACTGGAATTTGTCCAGAGTCTTCTCCAACGCGTCCCGAACCCCTGACAAATAGTCTGTCTCTGAAATACCCAAAACCAAAGACTATCATTTCATATATTACTCCCAGCTGACTCTGTACTATTCTAGATGTGATCCCTAGATATCTTGAGAGCAGGACCAAGAGATACTGTCTCTCGACCGAGGAAGACGACCCACGCCTGACTGTTTCACCGTAAACTCTTAACTTATACAAGCAAAAGTACCTCGTCCCATAGCTAGAGTGAATTGTGAACCTGACTCTGCTACACTGAAAACTTGAGGGATTCACCTGGAAAACCTGCAGTCCCTCTCCACTTTCCTGGGGATATTTATAGACAAAATTTCCATACTGAATCTCCTCAAACGAGCTGCTCTCCAAACACCTGACAGAGAATCTTCTCGGAACTGTCTCACCATTATCATACTCCAGAGGAAACAGGACATGATCAACCCCCACTGCCGTCACGTTTATTGGAGCCGATAACTTGATGTCAATGGAAGAGCCTATATCGGAAAGGAAACAGCTCCCAATGGTCTTTTGCTGACTAGACTTAATAATCTGGCCGGGCTCAAAACACTCCGAATTGTAAATTGGAACTTTGAGGGGAACCTGGGGACGGCTCCTTGCAACTAATTGAGCAAGTCTGCTTTGAAGACTCGCCAAAGCCCTTATTACCATTGATCTGCTCTTGTAGTTTTTGCTTGTCTTACAATACTTATTGACTCTGGGACTGACCACCTCTCCTCCCATACTGGACTGTGCCCAGTCCACTTGATTGTAGCCCTGCATCTCGAGTTTAGTCCTGAATACCCTCCTTAGAAGAGTCTCCAGTTCTGGGGGTTGGGAATACACAAATGGGCTTTCTAGACTGAATGTCAAGATCTCTTCATTTCTCTTATTCATGGACCAAACCATGCCCTTCAACACATCCTGGGCCTCGTCGATTAGCTTGACCTCCTCGGAGAGACTACTCAACTCCTCTTTAATCGCCAGCCTAAATTGGTCAAAGTCGGTCTGCTGAGCAATCATCTCCTTAATCTGCTCCCCAAGCCCTTCTTGCGAACCCGGCCTGTGAGACAAAGTCTCCAATAGTGACTGATTCAAACCACTTATTACACTTGAAGTATCCTCTCTTATGGATTCAATTTCTCGACCAAATTTCAAATCTAATTTATTTATTTGATTCTCAATGTGGATGGTATTATTTTGGATCAACTCTCGGAGATGAGTTTCCTTGTTGGTATGATTGATCCTGAGGAGCTCATTAGCCTTAGAGACAATGGCAATCTTCTGATTCAAGCCAATGACCTGGCCCTCAATGTCCCCAAACCTCTCTTGGAACTCAAGAAAACTCATGGTTTCGTCGTACTGGTCTGCGGACAATAACCCGTTTTCTTTCTGCTGAATCAGACGGAGAAGTTGCCCCTTTTTAATTAGCCTATCAAACAATTGTGTGCCAATCAGCCTCATCTCCCCATAACACCCCAAACAACCAAGGGAGCCTAAGAGAATGACCAAAAATGCTGCCATTGTCAGCCAGAAAATTACCATCCTTGCACATCCATAGAGAAAGACCGATACTTTTCTTACCTTGCGATTAACCCCCAGACCGAGGACCTGCCTTCTAGACGGAACGATTCTCTTACCCAATACACGCCTATTTTGTGCATGACTGATGTGCTTCTCCCCTGGTCTTTCATGATATGTGGGAAAACTCGTGTCCATCTTCTTTATATTGGACACCCTCCGATTCTCCGAAAAAAATCGGGTCAGATGCTCGCTTTTGCTGATCTTCCCAACATTCAAAAGAGCCAAATTGGATCTCTCATACTTATTGGTCCTCCCATCTTGCAGAACTCTACTTTCTGTCTTGGTTGCTGTCTTCATAAATTCTTATTCATACAAAAGCCTTTCAACTAGTTCGAGCTGGCTCCTGGAATATTCTCACAATTATCATTATTTCATATATATATTTGCAAAGAGTTATCCCACCTCATACATTAAACTTATTCCTAATTTTCCCCATTTTCTAGGTTAAACCTTTAGTTCACATAAATATATATATTTTTCCTCCCAACAAGTATTACCCAGAAATTTATTTCAATTCGTCCATAACTAATACTGGCCTCTAAAAACACATCTTGCTAATACACTCAAAAGAACTTATCCGTGATTTCAAAGTGCTCTTTTGTCTTGCATGACTATTGCAACTGTGTCATTCTTGCAAAAATTACATGCAAAATTACCCACACTTGGCGCCAAACATTTCATCATTATCTAAGTAGAAAAACTACTCCGAGGGAGGAGGGGAAGAAAAAACATAGGAATTTGATCTATTTGCCAGAAATTAACGTCTAGAAAACACCGCTCTACCCTAGACGACCCCGGGATAAGACCCCTTAACTAAACACATACTAACTGGAGTCAATTGGACTCCCGAACTCCGAAATCGATTAGCAAATTCTTGAACCTAGTGAAACTTTCTAATTTTTCTCCCTTCATCTGCATGCACTCACAAAACACCCCACACACATATATATTAAAATTCTTTACATGATTGTGTTGACACGTGTTAATGGTATATATTCCTCTAATCTATGTGGATAAAATTTTTATATATGTATAAATAATAATAATCCAGGATTTAATCTCACTGGATAACCCAAATCTCCAGGAATTGCTATTCTCATCTCTACGGTCCCGGAAGTCCACAAACAAAACATTGAGCCACAACACATTCAGACGCGATCATGGAGTAGCCATGACATGGAACTCAATTCTAATGTGTTGGTAGACACCGTGCGCACGCATCACACATAAAATATTGCGCATGCAGGAGTAAATGATTAATAATGGGGAGATAAAGCTTACACCTGTAAAATAAAAAAAAATACAAGGGGTTTTCCTTATTAGCATGAGCATTATTTTTGAGGAGTGTTATGGTGCATTTTAGGGGAAAAATCTGGGTCGTTAGAGTGTCAGATGAGGCATTCAAATAGAATTGGAGAAATTGTGAGGACAAAACGTTGATGTATGTGATGGGGTACATGGAGACTTGATCCATTTGTGTTGACGTAATGTCGTCAATAATGTATGTAGATGTGCTTGCATACAGATTTAATTTCTGTAATGAGGAACAGGGTTGATAAATTGTGTGAGGCTTAATTATAAGGTGGAAATAGGCAGAGAAAATAGGTAAAGGCATTTTTATTATTTTCTAAGGGTAAACAAAGGTAGGTTTTTTTTAATAGAAAAATTAGGAATTAAGAAATATCGAATTAAGAGGATTCCACTATTGGGTTATTGAGTAACCAAATATTATCTAAAAAAATTGTAAATACCACATACCGACAAGGAGAAAAGTCCATATAGATAACAAAAATAAAGGAAGCGATTATAATATATTAGAAAGATGAGAGCATTACTTTTGGCTTTTGGTATTGTTTTATGTATATTTGCTAGCTATGTGAGAGTAAATGGAGAATTATATTTTGCATCTCTTTCAAATTATGGATGTTCAGGAAACCAGAAAAGAATGGCAGCGGCCCTAAAGGCTCAAGCAGAGAAGACCCCATTTTCTTTGATGGTTAGTCCAGGTGACAACTTCCCAGGTGGAATTGATTTCAAGAATTGTTTTGAGAACGTCTATTCGGAGAAATCACTCCAGGTTCCATTGTTTGTATCAATGGGTCAAGCAGATTGGGACAATGGGAATGCTCATGCTCTTTTGACGAGAAATAATGTGACATACGATAGTAATAACGATATCTTTCCAAGATTCAGTTTCCCAAACTACTTTTATCACTATGTTGCACACTATACTGATACTTCAAACATATTATCAAGAAGGGATGGTACAGTATTGTTTGTATTCATTGATACTTTTATTCTTTCCAGCTCTTTCCCAGACCATAAGGTTTCTGAGCAAGCCTTTCAAAATTTGAACGCAACTTTGCACTATGGCAATAAGCACCATGACTTCACAATTGTGGTTGGAAACAAGTATTTGGCTTCCTCCTACTCTATTGATTCTTCCCTGAAGAAGGTTCAGCAGTTAATTTTGGACACTAATGTTGAGCTTGTCATCAGTGGTAACAGTAGGGGAACTTACAACTCTACCATTGAAAAGACCACTTTCCTGAACTGTGACTCATATTGCTTATTCAAGGTCGATGGCAACAAGATGGTTCCATATACCATCCATCATGGTGAGCAGATGGAGTTGTCACCAATTACTACACAGTTGCCATCTCCACTTTCTCTCCAGGGTATTGCTGGTGATGAATTGCCGGCACTGGAGGTTGTCGAGCTGTCATTCAAGAAGGGAGCAAAGCATTTGTCCCGCGATGCTTTCCTCAAGATTGTTGGTACTGTCGGAATAATGATCTTGGCAGCTTGCATGGGCTCGTTGATTGTCAACAGAAAGTGAATATCTGGTGGATAAAGAGAGAAGGCTGGACTTTCTGCTATGGCTAGCTTTATTAAGAGAGCCTAGTAGCTTTGTTAGTATAATCAATAATAGTAAATGGAAAAGACTATATAATATAAATGAAATCCAGACATAGTGTAGATCAGGAAGGTGTGCCATAAGTTGGGAATACTAATATTATTGTGATTAGTTTTTAAGAATAATTAATACATTAAGTTGCAAGCGACCGATGGATTTGGATGATGGTGGATGAGGATGAGGATGCATAGATACGAGGGATGACAATCATTTTTAATGATATAGATGCTTACTTCTCCTCTGTTGAATATTACTTAAGAGTTGTTCATTTTGGGATGATAAGTAGGTATATAGATAGTGTATTAGTCACTTCAGGACGACGAGATGAATAACACAGTAAACGGTAGTGTTTATGAGGGAGAGCTAATTCTTATTATTTAGATACTTGTTTTGTTTTGTGTTGCTTGGTTTCTTCGTGATGTTGGGTCAATTGGAGGGGGAGAGGAGGCTCTGGGGAATTGAGCTAGAGGAACTGGTGGAAATAAAACTAGTCTAATTAGAGGGTGGTATGTAGGTTATATCTAGGGCAGAATGTGGGGCGGCAGTATTTGCATGCACATGTCAATCCCGCCCATTTGGATGTTAATTGGGGAATATATTAATATTGGTGGCAAGCGAGTAATTGGAGACATTTACTCATGCTTGTGTTTGTTTGCTGAGATTAGCCGAATGGAGTCCCGGAAATAACAGGTTCAATGTTATCAACGTCTGATATTCCGACCTGATACATTGTTTTGTCGTTGTTAACTTGTTTTTTAATAATGGGAGAGAACTTGTATCCCCAGAAGATGTTGTTAAGCTTCCAGGTTTTTCTGACTTCCAAGTTTTTGGAGGTTCTGTTATCAAAGAATCGAAGCAGAACCATGAGTTCAATAAGGTGTCCCTGGTTCCTGAGATGGCCGATAGTGAAGTTATTTAGAGGAGAGTCGGGGTGGTTCGAGTATATTGAAACTGTGATAGGGGTTTCCATGAATTCAAGGGGGACATCGAGTTTGAAGGAGTTGATTTCTGTGATGAAGGGCCCATGGCTGGTGTGGATAAGGACGAAAATCTTGAGGTCCGGGGAAAAGAACGGTTCCTGAGAGATATTTAAGAGTCTGAACGAAATGATAAAAGGGCAATCATCACATGTGGCTTCCGCTGCTCTGGTTAGTGCGTACGAGGAAATTGATGGGCAGCTTGGGTGGCTTAGTACAGGCTTGAATTCCTCGGAGGGGATTTTCCGAAGTCCAATTCCACATAGCTCCTTGGAGAAGCAAATTGCCCACTTCCTTGAGGTGGATTCCGAGAACTTGGTGAAGAAGATTCCGATTGTGACCGAATTTAAGATGGTGCCACATATGACCATGATTGGGGTAAAGCAGTTTGTAATTAGGCAGCTTGGGGACCTTGGGGAGCCATATCCAATGCTAAACATGGTTTCAACAGCAAAGAAGAAGTATTCCATCTTTCCAAACTGGTCACTCCCAATGCAATATGCGGCATCTCCAAGTGTGATGATGAGATGTATACATGCTAAAATGATTACAAACATTATGTATATAAAGAATACGAAAAGAATGAGATTCACCCAATTCATAGAAAGCATGACGTGAAATCTGTCATGCAGGCAAAATTCAAAGAATTGACTAAATCTATCCCAATGGTGCATTATATTCAGTGTTCCATTTTCCATTAGAATGTTTGGCGGACGTGAGTTACGGTCCCTAGTTGAATCTCTTATCTCATTTGGCTGATAGCCATCGGATGAGCCGTTAACCTGGCAGTTATCAGCGTCATTTTGTACTCGGTCCCTACCCTCATCGCACGACACACGCTCCTGAATAAACGATTCTAACAATGGGTTGGTGAGCTCAATGTCCATTATTAGTGCCCGAATTGATACCCTGGGTCTCTTTCTTTCTCCTTTTCTCTCCTCTCCTTGGCGTATTTGTGTTTCATTTTATTTTATTCGCCCAATTCTGTATTTAACCTAATCACCAGACTGCCGCCAAAACTGTGGGGCCTGCATTTTTATTGTCATTTCTTAATTCTAATAAAATTATATTTTCTAACAGCCATAATTCGCATTTTGGCGGGAACCTGCGGACACGTGTGGCGGCAAAGAAACAGTGGGGGTAAATTGGAATATACATTTAAATATATAAATGGAAAGATGAATAGGCTATAAGTAATAAATAAGTGGCAATGTATTTAATGTAGGCATTTTAAATAAATATATACAGGTGGTACCGCCAGACTCACTCAATTTTTGAGTGTATTGAACAAGGCTGGTGAAATAAAGAATAATAAAGAGGGGAGCAAGATATTTGGCCATATTTGGTTAAGACTTAGCGCATCGAAAAAAAAGAGTTGAGAGTAAAATTTTGTTCTTTGTAGCTTTAAGGGAGTTTAGATTTTACTTAAGCAAAGATGGTAAGTTGTACATATGCGTTTCTTTGTATTGTTTCGAGAATAGACGGTGAGGTGGCCCCCCTCTCGCAGATCAAAGTGGTGTTTCTGAGAAAATTCCGCTTATGTTTCGACTCAATGCAAGCATTTAGGTGTAGCTATGCTAACTCGTCTATTAACCGACCCCATAGACAAAAAGCGCAGCACAATCAGGGAGTTCTTCAAATGTGGGAGCAGCTGGGAAGGCTTCAATTGCAAGATCAGGCACAATGAGGTAAGTGCAGAGAAAACTTTCAAAAATTGCAGGATATTTCCCACTCTTTTTACTCATCTCCTGTTTTATCATTCTAGACAACGTCGTGCATTGGCATCATCTGCTACAAGCAGCAGGGAGAATCTTGCTCAAAATTTGATGAGCTACTATTCTGACGATACACCTGGACTCAAACTCGGGCCAATGACGGTTCTTGTGATGACCTTGGCATATATGTCAATAGTTATTGTTCTACACATTCTTGGAAAGTTCAAGGAAGCAGTTATGGGATAAACACAGTGAATTCAAAGTTGGGGATTTGGAGCTAGTTCAATTTGTAGTTTGGGCAATACACATTTACGAGACGAGTTAGTGCTTTGCCTGTCTATGGATTCTTAATTTCCTGCCAAATACGGATGATTCGTCTTGGAATCCTTGTCCTCAGGTATATGGCACAATTCAAAGGGTTACTAGTGTTATAGTAGATTAATTGCAGCCGTTTAGTAGTTCACCCCTCTTAAGAAATTGATTATACCTGCTTTGAGAAGTCGTACTTCTGTCTAGGCTACTTTCCGATGTGACACACAGAACAGCATTATGAAAGCTACCGTTCCTAATGCCTTCCAGCAAGCTCCAGCTTTCCGAAGAGCTCTTAAACCCAATGCCTGTCCGGACATTGGCTGTTTTACTAGTTGTGGGCAGTAAAAAATGCTTGCTATACACACTACAAAGTCGAGGAATAAGTAAATATTTGCAGTCCGTTTCTTGCTCAATTGAATTTTCAAGAAAATCACCTCGAAGCTACCTTATCAGTAGAAAATTTACTGTGGCCGACCACTTGAAGATCAAATTAGGCGCGCTCACATGGCGCCAATAGTTTAAATTTGCATGCAAATTAGTAATAAAAAAGTACAAGTAGTAAATATAACAGGTGTTATGTTAATATATTTCAAGTATTAATATAATTGAGGCACTTGCGAGAAATAGTTTGTGAATATTTGATTAATTGGGGATATTGTTAATCTTGGCAAAATAAAGATGGCTTGCACAAAGAAGGTAAACTCTTTGACAAAAGCTTGTGGATCAAAGGTAAGTTAATTAGCAAGGGCTAGTGGCGAGACTTGAGTGGGGTTTGTCACAAAGTAACCAGGGAATTGGGGGGGATGTCTGTCTGTGGCATGTCGGACAAGTGGGTCAGTCGCCGTGGCTGAAGGTAAGTGTCTAAGCATTGCTTGCGATCTTCAGTTGCTGGTGATTGAGGAGTGGGAGTGGGGTGTGTATGTGTGCCTGATGAGGGTCTCTAAACTAAGCCTGAGTGTTCTGCTACTGAATGTAATTAACTATTATTTATTTTAATGACTTGATATACAACAAAACGATAACAATTGGGAATTGATTACTATTTTAGATGAGTGGCACAACTACAGATTCAAAGAAGTCATGCTCTAAAGCGGCACCAAAGGCCAGTAGTTCAAAGCCAAGCAAGGCACCTGTAAAAAAGGAGGTCAAGGCACCAGTTACGACAACTTCAAAGGCGAGTAAGAGCACTCGTCCGACAAAATCCTCAGCAGAGGTGTCGAAGGCATCTTCAAGGTCGAATCCAGTTAAGAAGGAGCAGGCAACAACAAAGAATTCGGTGAAAAAGACGATTTCAAAGGCAAACAAAAAGGGAGAGACATTAAACAGTAAAATAGTCAAATCGAAGGCATCTGGACATAAATCTACAGCTGAGACGGTGAAGAAGGGGGTGGCTTCATCAAGAGCCAAGGTCACAAAAAATGAGCTAGCAAAGAACAAGATTTTGGATGAGATAGTCAAGGGGACATCAGTGGGCAGTAAGAAGGGGAAGGCCGAGTCTACAGCAAAGGAGGTCGTTAAGAAGGCAACTTCTGGTGGGAAGGGGGCGGAGAAGCCCAAATCGAAGGCCACCTCGTCGTCTGCTTTGAAAAAGCTGCCAGCTTCTGCGACTTCCCTGACGGCCAGGAAAAATTCAATGAAGGCAGACGCAAAGGGCGCGTCTGACCAGAGCTTAAGGACTCCTACAAGGACTTCTAGGCTTTCATACTCGACACCAAATTCCTCCATGGCAGCAAAAGATGCTCAATCAGAGAATGGAGCCGCTTCTGGAGGGGCAATTGGTGACTTGATTAGGACTCCGGTGCATTTGGTTTCCTCAGCCCTCAGGAGGATGACTAAGATCTTTAAGAATTAATTCTAGAGTGCAATTGGCCAAAAATTGCATGCATCAATCAAGTTTTGGTTCAGTGATACAGGAGAGTACCATTATCCTATTGAATTACTATAGGGGAGGCTGGTTGTGTCCCATGTTATTTTCTGTGCAAAAATAGTGAATAAGCATAGGGGTGGGCAGTAGTAATTAATTATAATAATTAGATTTGCCACGTATTTGGCGGTAAAAACATGCAAATTAGAAGTAATAATTAAAATGAAGAGGGAATTGGCCAAATTCATTTCTTCGTCCGTTAGCTAGCTTCATAATATGATGCGTTAGTCCAAATGATATGTACGTTTTCAGGTCTGAGCGAGACGGGAAGGGAGTTGGGTTTGGGATGGGTGTGGGCCGGGCATGTCTGATTTTGGTGTTTCAGGCAGTGTGAGATTTAGATGTATAGGATGATGGGGTGGGTGTGTGGGAGTGGGAGGTTGGTGGTTAGAGAGGGTTCGCATGGTCACCCAGTGCGGGGCGGAGTCAGGGTTCTTTTTCTTTCTTTTTAATTATAACTGGTTGAGAAATGCAAGGGAGGAAATTTCAAGAATTTAAAGTTGCTGGGTTTGGCGCCGTCTCGTGGGCCGGTATATAAAGTTTGGGCGGCAAGGGGGTTGAGAAGAGTGCAGGGAAAAAGTCGTGGGAGGGAAAAAGAATAGCTGGGCGTACAGATAACTGAGCAGAGAAATATATGTATATATAGGGAATAGGGACGCAGATATATATATGTATATATGATGTTGGCGAAACCATCTCAGGACCAATCAATTCACGGGGAGCGACAGCATGGTAGTGACGTGAGGACAAATAACTTGACGGCCGTGATGTCGATAGCAAACATACTAAAGTCGTCACTGGGTCCTCACGGGTTGGACAAGATGCTGGTTGATGAGGTGGGGGAGGTGACAGTGACTAACGATGGTGCGACCATCTTGAGTCAGCTGGAGGTGAAGCACCCAGCAGGCAGGGTGTTGGTAGATTTGAGTGAGTTACAGGATAAGGAAGTGGGGGATGGGACAACATCGGTGGTTTTGTTGGCAGCAGAGTTGCTAAGGAGAGGAATATCATTGGTGAACAATGGATCTCATCCCTCGAATGTGATCTCTGGCTACAAGCTCGCTCTAAAGGAATGCGTGAGATACATTTCAGGGTCACTTTCCGTCAATGAGACCATTAGCAGGGAGTGTTGCATGAGTGTTGCCAAGACGGTCTTATCGTCCAAGCTGGCGGGAGCGGATGCAGAGTTCTTCGGCAAGCTGGTGGTGGACTCTATAATGACAGTTAAGGCAGTCGATCCTTTAACGGGGGTTGTCAAGTACCCGGTGAAGTCTCTGAACATATTGAAGACTCACGGGAAGGGCTTGCTGGAGTCGTTTTTGGTTGAGGGGTACGCTCTCTCTCACACAGGAAGGGCGTGCCAGGGGATGCCCACATCCGTGAAGAACGTGAAGATCGCGTGTCTGGACTTTCCGCTGAAGCAGTATAGAATGCAGATGGGGATTCGCGTGGAGTTGGAGGATCCGAAGGAGCTTGCGATGATTAGACTGGAGGAGAAGGAAGTCATCCACAAGAGGATTGAGAAGATACTGGCTACAGGCTGCAATGTTGTTTTGACTTCGGGCGGTATCGACGACCAGTGCATGAAGTACTTTGTTTCTGCTGGGTGCATTGCAGTTAGGAGAGTGGAGAAGACGGATCTGAGAAGAATCGCAAAGGCAACGGGAGCAACCATATGCTTGACGATGGCTCAATTGGACGAGACCGAGGAGTCGTTCGACCCGGCCCATCTAGGCGAATGCCAGGAGGTGAGGGAGGAGCGTGTTGGGGATGCGGACTACATGATGTTCCTCGGCTGCAAGACTCACAGAGCGGCGTCCATCGTTTTGAGGGGAGCCAACGAAGTCTTGTTGGACGAGATTGAGAGATCCATCCACGACGCTCTCTGCTCCGTGTCCAAGCTTTTGGAGTCCAATGGCTATGTTGCAGGCGGAGGGGCCGTGGAATCCGCCCTAAGCATCTACCTAGAGGATTTTGCACGCACCCTCGGGTCAAGAGAGCAGCTGGCTATTGCTGAGTTCGCCGAGGCCCTTTTGGTCATTCCCAAAACCCTAGCAATCAACTCCGCAAAGGATGCCACAGATCTGGTAGCCAGACTCAGAGCCTACCATGCTAGCGCACAACAAGGCCAGCTAAACAGCTTCTCAAAGTCCGCCTCCGAAATCTCAAATTCCAACACGCCCGACCAAGACAAGTACAAGTTCTTCGGACTGGATTTGGTCAACGGAACGGTCAGGGACAATCTCGAAGCCGGAGTTCTGGAGCCGACAGTAAGCAAGCTGAAATCACTCCGATTCGCAACCGAGGCTGCCATCACTCTCCTCCGCATTGACGACTACATCAAGGTTAAGCCCGTAGAGAACCCGCAAGGAACCGAATAACTCCGCCTCCTATCCAGACCCAGCAGCTGGGCCACCAATAATTCGCGGCACTTGAGGCACGGAAAAAAAACATGAAAACTCTATACTAGTACTAGGTTACTCATAAATATTTTGGGTAGTTTTAGAATACGGCTAAACTTATATTATTCTCTTAATCACATCCTATCTTTGCCCCTTTAAACCAATACACAGCCTGCATCCTCCGCCCCTTGCCGGCCAACTCGTGTCCATTTAGGTCACACATCCCACCGGCAATCCGCCTCTCTAATATACCACATTTACTTTTAAAAGCTAATCAATTATTTGTCCACATAAAGCCCGCCTCGTCCAGAGGAATATATATTTGAGCATGCATGTAATGTCATGCGATGACGTGGTGGGCGGGAAGTGTATGTAGTGGAATGACGAGTTTGAGTTTTTTTCTCACTTTCTTTCTTCTTCTTCTTCTTCTTTTTCTTATTATTCCTACTCAATGTGTCTGTTGCAATAGTTGTGGTTGATCCTGTTTTGGACGAGTGTGCGTTGGAGTATGTACAGATAGAGTGGCATCAAACTCCGGAGGAAATGATGGCCATTTGGAGTCCCTTGGGGATGACGTCATCGATTTCGCCATGGTCATCTCTGTTTTGGTACTGTAGGTGAATGAAGTTGTTGATATTTTTGTATTTATTATTGCTATTCATGTGGTTACTATTTTGAGAGTTACCATTGCCAAAGTGAAGGCTTTTCGCTCCGGGGGTTGCGTCGTTTAAGTCAAAGGAGGTCTCGAAGCTGGGCTCCCTCAGATTTTTGTACTTGGCGATGATTCGGTTCCTGGAGTTCCTTTTCAGGATGAGTCTGAGTTTGTAGAGTTGGCCAGAGAAGGGGAGGACCTTTTCGAGTCCATAAATGAAGATTGACCAAATTACGAGAACTGATCCAACAAAAAAGTGGCCAGTAATGCTATAGTCACCAAGGTACCAGGATAGTATGCAGCTCATTATGATGCTGAGAGAGTTACCAAAGCACTTGAGGATGTTGTCGGCATATTTCAGAACTGCTGCGACAATTATTCCTCCGACGGCTTGCAGGAAAATTACCAGCCAGACCAGGGAATTGAAGCCGTGGAAGAAGCCATACTGGGCAATTTCAAGTCCTTCCTTTCCAGTGAAGCAGCCAATCAGCCCGAATACAGTCCCGTATAGGGCGAGTTGGACGTTTCTCCCCCAAATACTTGTCTTGCTATCTTTTAAGAGCTTCTCCAGGAAGACTCCAGCAAGACCACTTGTAAAGCAAGCCAAAAGAACTGAGCAAACGCCTAGAAAGTTATCATTGGCCCCAGTTCCGGACCCGCTCTCTCCCGATTTGCCTGTCTGAACAAGCACTGCTCCAGTAGTGAGCAAAAGCAAAGACAACCACCTAACCTTCGAGAGCTGCTTGTTCATGATAAGCACTGATAGAATTGCCGTTGCCAGGATCTTTAGCTGGTAGGTGACGTGGTAAACTGCTCCTGAAAGGTTTGATAGAGCAATGAAGAGTAGATTGTTTTGGACGACGTAAAGAAGACCCGGGACTCCCACAAGGATGTTGCTTTTGATGGAGTTGAAGACTTCAAACTTAAGTGTCTTGGTAAACTCCGAAATACTAAAGTTGTTGCAGTAAAGTATTATAAGTAGCGAGCAAATGAGCTTGAGGAGCTCCGACATTACTACTGCACAGGAATTGAAGTAAAGCCTATCATCCTCTGACTTCTTGATCCGTGAGACCCTCATGAAGAATATTACTGCTACTGTCTGAATTATTAGACAGGCCAGAGCCACGTACTTCATATACTCATTGCTTTCGTTCTTTACATTTCCACTTTGGCTCTGTTGCTCCTAATCATTTCAGTGATGAATAGTTGGTTTCGAGTGCGATCAGCTCTAAACTTACCTCTGGAGAATTTGTCTCTAGCTTCATCCCCGTCCAGATAGTGTTAGTTGACTTTATATCGGAGGTCTTGGGAGTCTGTCCTGCTAAGCTGCAGAAGCCCTAGTGCAATTGGAAGGGAGGGGGGATGGAGAGAGGAGAGGGAGAGCCACAAGTGAGCACGAGTAAAGCTAATTCCCTGTATTTGTTCCTGTATGGACCTGCTCAGTCAGACCGAGCAAAACCTCTGCTATTTATTATGAGTGATCCTTGCTAATTAATTAATCGGTGATTTTAATGTGTGTGTATATTTCCCTGTTCTCATTAATGATAGAAATGCGCGGGCTTTTGGGTAGTGCATACACGTGGTCCTCGGATCTAAGCAGGCAGAGTCTGACAGTTACTTGGGAGGAGGGAGGGGATTCAAGGTGGGTAGGCGTAGATGAGGGGGGAGGAGCGGAGGGGTGGAGGAAGTGTATGTGTGTGACTGAGGTGGTGAGAAAGTGAGATCACAAGATGATTTTAAGAGTACCTAACTGTAATGGCTATATTCTCAGTAGCACCAGGGGCTGTGTGAGAAGAAGGCTGCAGAAGAAAGTGATGGTTGAGGCCTCAATTAAGTGTAGAGGCACAGTTGGGAGACCTCGGGATAACCACAATTCTCTTCTCCGAGGTGTACAAGACAGATATCTGTTGATTCTGAGACTGGGCGGAGAGTCTGCGTGTATGATGTATGGGAGCGTTTCCACGGATCCTGGTGTCCACAAACTGCTTATTGGACCTTTCGGACTGAATATAAATGCATGGCAGTGGGATGGTCCCAGATTGCGTGGGGATGCATGTCCACGAGATAGTTTCTGTGGAATTTGGGGCAAGTAGGGTGCTGCTGGAGGTGACACCTTGAATCAGCAGAGGGAGCCACTCAGGGAGGGTCTGGGGGATGCTTATGGATGTGGATGAAATGGGTGTCTTGGAGCTTTCAGCGGGGGTGGAAAGGGTGGGTGAGCTCTCAAGTTCTAGATTCTGGCGATTTGGTGGGTAGACGAGAGAGTACCTTATTGGTTGGGGGAGGTTCGTGTGGTTGGTAATTATGGCTTCATAGACGAACGGGATGCCAATGTAGCTGAGTTGTCTCACGTGAGTCTCCAGGGTGATTGGATAGAACTTCTCCGAGGGAGAGATAAGCGAGGAGTAGAGGCTCGAGAAAAGCTCGTACTTGATCGGGAAGGACTTGAGGGAGATGGAGTTCCTTTTCTGCTCCATGTCGGTGTTGAAGACGAAGTTGGAGGCGAAGATGATCTGGAAGGGGAAGATCACAAACTGAAGGAATTCGTAATCCTGGCTGAAGCTCGAGACCTCGCAGGAGAGCTTGTACTCGAGGGAGACAATGAGCTTGGGGTGGTAGCTGGAATTCGCAACCATTTCGTCAAAGCACTTTTGGCTCCTATTCTTCCTTGATATATAGTACTTGTAGAGGTCCTCCTTTGAAATATTGATCAAGCTGGTATTCATTTCGTTACCATCCAAAATCTTTGGGTATCTATCATCAGCTGTAGAGAATTTGGTCGGAAGCACAAAGTCCTCAATGACAATCTTTTCTCTAAGCTGCTGGTTGATGATCTCAAAGGAGATGAAGAACTGGCTGTCTCCTTTGGAGTTGTCGAAAAGAGGGACTACTCGGTGCTCGAGGGCCTGTCCGGCCCGATCCAGGTAGTTGACGCAGCCATGCAGCGTGTCCATTTTGGGGATCCTGCTGTTCACCATGATGCACTCCCCGACAAACCACGGCCTGCTCTGCTCCAGGTCGTGCAGAATCAGGTTGCTGGTAAACCTGGAGACCTTCTCGGGCTCACTTTTGGACTCCCCCTGGACTCCCCCTCCTCTGTCTTGGTCGCCGTGCTGGAACCTATACCTATTCAGGATCTTCACATTCACAGAGACGTTGTACTTTCCGCTCTTGCTGATGCTCAGGAACGTCGGGATGAACAGCAGCACAGCTGTCGAGTTGTTGAGTGTGTGGAAGATGGAGTCCTCCTCCTTGTCCTTGTCATCCTCATTCTTTGTCGCAGAGTATGTTGGGGCAATGGAGGAGCCGCTCTTTAAAACCTTAAAGTATGGAGTGATGTTATCGTCAATAAAACTAAAGGTACCCTCCTTCAAACTGGAGAACGGACAGGCCAAACTGGGAGATTGGGGCGCTGCTGCAATATCAAAGGTAGCAGGGCTCGCCAAAGTGGAGTCAAAGCTTACGAACTGGACCTCTCCGACGGAGCCTCCTCCGTCCAGAAGCGAGTGAACCTGGGCAAAGTGACCTGGAGGCTTCTGTGTCTCGTCCTGGTCCGAGAAGATACCTCTTCTAAGCAGCCTCCCGTCGATCGCAAACCTCCCGACAGTGACAGACTGGGGATCCAGGCTGTTGCCGCTGCCACTGCCGCTGTCATGGTCTGTCATGCTGGTGCCGTTTCTGCAGCTGGTGGTGGAGATGGAGTTCTCGCTGAAGGCGATTTCCCAATTCCTGTCGGTGGAGGGGATTTGGATGACTCCAAGTCTCGACAAGACGCGTTCTTCTGTCTGGAGGGTTAGGCCACTCTGTTTCTCGAGATCCGGGTCAGAGGTTCCAATGTGGGAATCTTGGGTGACTAGCCTCGCAACGTTGACGGAGACGTCTAGAATGAACTGTTCCGAGAAGTTTCTGGGAATCCTAATGATGAGCTGGAGAGGCCTGATTTCGTTTGGGGCTGCGTTGTAGACCATGGATTCGATGGTATCCACTCTCTGTTTGGACTCCGAGAGGACGACGTCCATTGCGTCAAAGGGGGAGAGCAGCCAGACCTTGCAGAGCTTCTTGATACTTTCAGTGTTGGAGCAGATGCCGTAGTTGTTGACTCTGAGACACAGCTGGTCGTTGAACATCATGTTGTTCGTGACTAGCTTGTGGAAGATTGGGAGAGAGTTGAACGGGTGGCAGAACTTGGAGAGCAGCTGTAAGTCATCAACTGGTACCTTGTAAATTGGGACAGGATTTGCAATGGTATTTTTAGATATGTCCAAGAATCCTCCTGGGACTATTTGGAGGCTGGGAGTATCGTAGATTAGAGTTCTTGCATGACGGAGCCAGCTGCCGGTGCATGTGAAGTAGGAGAGTGGGGGGCTTCTGAGACAAAATTGGACGTAGGAGAAGTTGTAGACATTGCCCTCTGAGATGTTTAGAATGGACTTTTGATAGTTAAAGTATCGGAGAGTGTTGACTCCAAACTTGATGTAGTCGCTCGTCTGCCCAGGACAAGTATCCGGACTGGAGACCAGAAGATACAGAAAGAGGCCAAAGATGAGGATGGGGGGACGGTACTCCTGGTAGTAGAGTTTCCTGGTCTCATTGTTTTCATAGTTTTGGGGGATATAGTTGACGTGTCTGATTCTGCAATGCAGCGAGAGCTGCGAGTTGAAGCTCCCCGAATCCTCGAACTCCACCACCTCGAATTTGTCGATAACAACTCCCAGAATGCCAATGTTACTCACGAGACTCGCCTCCATTCTGGAATCTATGAACACATTCAGGAACGTCGGAAAGTGGTGAACCATGATGATGATCCGGTCTGGAGACGACTGGTCCTGCAGAATGGTCGAGTATTTGTTGTGCAGGAACTGCGTGAACAGGATGTTCTTGACGGGGCCTTTGGTCGGGGGTCCCCCGGCTCCCTGCGTTTCCGGTTGGGACCCACCGGCTCCCTGCTGCCCTGCATCCCTACCGGAAACGCTGGGAGACCCGTTGACAATGATTTTCCGGTACAGGTTCCGGATCCAGGCGTGGAAGTCCTCAATGTCTTGCTTGCAGCCCGGATTGGATCGCTTTTCCATGGAGTTGGAGATAATCAGGTATGAGAGAACCAGGATGGAGCAGTGGCTGAGCGTAGTGGCTCTTTGCTTGGAGGAAGCGCCCTGGCTCTGGCTTTGGACCCAAGTCTTCTTTGGTCGGAGCACTGCAAGAAAGCTGGAGACCACCGAGTAGATGTACTGGTCGTCCTTCTTGGCGCTGTCGTCGTCTTCGGATGCGTGGGAGGCTGTCCGGGGGGATGCGCTCGCAAACAGCTTGCTCTCCGGACCGGGGCCCTGGAGAACGGACCTCGGGATGCTCATTCTCTCCTCCAGATCAAGGTTTTGGATGGAGAGGCACTCCAGAATCCGGACCGAAATCCGGTTCAAAAACAGCCAAAAGCTCGAGTCGAAGTAGGTGCTTGTCAGCTGGAAACATGTGTTGGTCATTTGTGGATTCACTATTTCCCATAAATTTGCCTTCCTCTTGCCGAAAAGCTGACTTTGTTGCTCATCTATCGTGGTTAGCCGGCTAATCTCTGCAAAAACATGCTTCGGGATAGCCGACTGGAAGATGGCCTCGAAAATACTCAACGAACAGTTAATGTAGTTCTCCTCAAACAAGTACTCGGCGAAGGAAAGCGAAATCATCTGGAAGAACCGGTCAGTCCTCGTCCCCACAAACGCCCCTGACCCAGCACCACCTGCCGTACTAACAACTGACCTCGTCCCTGTATTATTCATACTTGCCCCAGAACATCCCTCCACCAAACTCCATGCAGGACCATGACCTGGACACGTAACCGACCCCGCTATCCGCCCCGCCAAACTCCCCACACCGGCCCCACTCACTGCAATATTTGCACACGCATGCATGTGTCCACTTTGACTTGCATTGTCCACATGCACTGCGGCATCGGTAAAATTATGTTTGTGGGGATGATTTTTTGATTGCGAGATTGGTTCGTGGTTGGTGTTGGCTCGAGGGATGGAGTTGAAGTTGGTTGGGTAGAAGTGTCTGTATATGACGGCGGAGATGTAGTAGAGTGAGATGGACCTTTGGAAGAGGGCCCTGGACTCCAGGAGGGTCTTGATGTTGCGTCGGACGATTTCGCAGGAGGCGAGGACCTCGGAGGCGATGCTCCTGTCCTCGATCTGGTCGATGTCGAAGCTGTCGGAGCCGGTGTAGAGCGAGCTGAGCTTGCTCAATTCGCTCAGCGTTAGTCTCTGGTGGGGGTCCCCCTTTCTCTCGTACTCCAGGAAGGTTTCTGGGGACGAGAGCTCCTCGAAGCACCCCAGGGAGAGGGGGAAGAGGATCTCTCCCCCGAGCTTTTGATCACCATGGAAGAACTCTGCGTCGAACTCGGCGCTGAGCGCGCTCAGCTGGCTCTTGGAGAGACAAGAGTACTCTGCCGAGGTCTTGTAGAGCTTGGAGATGTTTAGCAGTATGTCAACCACTGTGTTGTTCTGGCCGCTGCTGCCTATAATGGTGATTCCTCCGTGGCTCTCCTCGTCCCCGGGGCAGCTTTTCTCTGCCGGGTCGCAGCCCTCCGTTCCGATCTCGGGCTGCTGCGTGCTGCTGTTGCTTATTATGACGATTTTCTGGATGGCCCTTGCGATCGAGGACAAGATGCTCCCCAGGTTTTCGTTTTCGGGTTTGAAGCCACAGCCCTCGTTGCATCCCTCGCGGGTCCTTGTGGGGATCATCCTCCCGAGGCCCCCGCTCCCTATTGAAAGAGGTATGGGAGAGGCCTCCAGCCAGTCCGGGTACTGGTGATTCTGGCCCGGATGTGGCCCCCAGTCCTCTCTCTGACCTTGATCCTGTGGCGAGTTCACGTTGCTCTTATTCACCAGGTGGAAAAATAACACGGCTGCCAGCTTTTGGAGCGTCTGCGAGAGCCACAGAGACGCCAGAAACGCAAACTTTGGGTGGTTTAGCCCAAACTCCCTTAGGTTCCTGCAGTGTATCTTCAAATGGTTCATCGCCTTCTGGATCTCGCCGTTCACCACATAAATGTGGTAAAGCCGGAGACTTATAATGTTGCAAAGAATCACAAACTGGTACGACGGGATGCTCGTCTCGTTCATTATGTTCTCCCAGGCCGCTATATACTGCTTGATTGCCAGGGCGAAGTTACCACAAAACTCATTCATCACGGCGCTCTTTATGCAGTATCTTATCAGCAAGACCTTGGACTGGAGCTGGCTTAAAGTCTGATACCCATTGCTCGAGTTGCTGGATGCAAAAGAGTTGTTCTTGTTTGGCCTGGATAGACTGCTCGCCCCTCCCAGACTTGCATTCTTTAAGAGGTTGTTCGTGCTGTTGGAGCTGGAGTTGCTAATCGAAAAGTACGAGTTCCTGCCAAATCTGGGAGACAGGCCAGATTGCATGCTATTGGAGACGGAGTATCTGACTCCGGACGAAGAAGTCTTCATCGACAAGCTCCCAATGAAGGAGTCATTTTGCACAGTTATCCCGGCGGTCTGAGCCTTGATGGCCGACTTCCTCCATCTCCGCTCATTCTCGCTGTAGTAGGCCTGTGCAGTCTCGTAGGCCATCTCGGCCAGTCTCTCTATTCGGACATTCAGGTGCTTCTGGTGCTTGAGTCCGCACGTCACGAAGATTGCCTGTAGCTCAGGGAAGTGGTTTCTCCTAAAGCATGCAACGCAGGCCTGCGGATCCGGGGTACCCGATGGAAGTATCACAAAAATCAAAACAGAAGGAGGTGAGTGCCTCTTCTTCAAGATGGAGGTAACGCTTTTGATAATTCCAAGGGCTTCGCTCTCGAGCTCATTGACCGTCTCCTGGCTCTTGTCAGCTGCCTCGCTCGCCCCGATCGGGTAACTCTGCCAATCAAAGCAAAGTATATAGAGGGCCGGTGTCTCATATCTGACCTTGCTCATCCAGTTAATGTTCAAAATGTCAATCCCTCCCAAGTAATTGCCCGTCCGGTTTCCCAGTATTACACAGCTCGGGTTCGAAGTCGAGTATGGTGACTTCAGCAGAGTCCTTGATGGGGATGTCGTGCTTGGAGTCGGAGTCGGGTTCATCAACTCAGAGTACGTTAGGCACTTGAGCTCGAGATACTTGTCCGACGGAAAGTAGGACTTCGGCCGGAAGGAGTGGATACTCCTCGAAAGGTGCTCTTGGATATTCTTGGGCGCAACCAAGGCTATCAAAGGCTTTAAGTAGCCCTGCCAGTCTGGGTGGAATCCCTCCATTTTGACACCTCCAGAGACTCCCTTAAATAATCCACCAAATTTACTGTTTGCTGACTAAGCTCAAGATCCTCGCCCTGAATGACTACTTACTCGCTCAGTACGGAAATTACTTGCTACTCAGAGACTCCTTTGTCCACAAATCGTCTCGAGAAATCTATCTTATTCCTTCAAGCTATTTGCATACACACATCCACACACCTTATACCTACAATATGTGTATAATATCCTATGTATTGGGTATCTGAAGCATCAATATATCTGAATATTGCCCTACCACCCGTAATCTCCTCTGCTCTGAGAACTGGAAATTTATCAGACCCAATTCTTTCTCTATGCCACACAAACCACTCACTCCCTTTTCTGTCTGTATCCTCAATTTCAATCGCTCTGCTCCTGCAAACTGCTCAATCTTTGCATTTAACTTCTCAAACTGCCTCGACAAATGAACATGAGCAATCCTGCCTTTTCCAATGTACCTACCTCCTCACTCGGGATTACAAGCATATATATGTCTGTCCACCTATCTCTGCTCCTACCTACCTATCTAGATTTCTATATAGAGATATATCTACTCCAATTTATATATATATATATATCTCCCATACACTCTTTTTTCCTTCTTTTCCTCTTCTTTTCACTACTCTTTGCTCAATCCTTTATTTCCTCCTCATATGCCGACCCCACCAAATTTCCCGCCGGCGCCAATCCCGGTACCGACATAATTTATTATTAAATAGGAGAAAAAGAAAAAAGGGTGAAAAGTTATTATTATTATTAGATTTGGACACTAGTGAGATCCCAAACAAAGTTAGCGAGCGGAAGTAGAAACAGCTGCCTGATAGAGACGCAAAGTTGTTCTCTTGGTGAGCACGTTTAATGAGGAGTTGTGGCTCAATCTGCAAAGATGCAGGACACCACCACTAGCGGGAAGAATTGTCCAGAGTTTTATTTGGTTTTGTCCAATATTTCAAAGAGACAAAATTTTGGCACCTTACTAAGAAGTGCCTGCGGGTTCGGAGTCTCGGAGGTGCTTGTGGTTGGTGAAAAAAAGCTACTGGCTTTTGGAAATCAGGGAACTCTTCCACGTCTAAGCTTGACACATTACGAAAATATCAACCAAGTGGTTGATATTGTTAAAGAAAAGAAGATGGACTTAGTTGGAATCGAAATCAGTCCAGATTCCAAGCCTATTTATCCACATCCATTCAAAAGATCTACGGCATTTATACTTGGTAATGAAGGTACCGGAATTAGTCAAAAATATCTTAATTTGTGTGATTATTTGATCCACATTCCTCTCTATGGAGTTGGAACTGCCTCTCTAAATGTTGCAATTGCTGGATCCATAGTTTTTCATCACTTTGGTCTTTGGGCCAAATTTGCTGAAACATCTAAGAATGGAGCAAAGTATCTTACTCAAGATGAACATGAACATAAACCAGAAATTAAAGGAAAAATAAGACATTACTTGTTTCCTTCCGAACTAGGTAAGCCAAATATTACTTCTCTCTCCATCCTACATCTCTAACACTTTCCCTCTCTTTTATAATATAAATAAATCCTTGAAGAGAAAAGAGCCATTGAAAGAAAGAGACATGAAAGGTAAGTTCAGCTTATTCTCGTCCCTCCCTCCCTCCGTCCCTCCATCTTCCATACATCCAATATTGGAGATGGATACTAGAGGAAGAGGAAGAAGGCAGGGAAGGGGGAAGGGACAAAAGAAAGACTTTTGGAGGATTTATGCCCCATATTAACTCTTTATTCTGCTGTTTTGTCCTCCCCCTCCTCCTAATAATAGGAAAAGAAAAAAGGAACTATCCAATCAAAATGAATCATTCGACCCTTTGGAGTAGCAAAAGTCTATAGTCCTTTGAGATATCCTTGGACAAGCTAGACAAGATGCTCTTGAGCTTTTGACGAATATTAGGATCCTTGCATGTCACACACTCTATTAGCTCAGGTAGCACGTTTTCTATATAATTCCCAAAGCATCTCCTTGACATGTTCAGAATGTCCAGCTGAATCTCACCAGCTCGACTCAAGTCACTGCTTTCAAATCTCCTCAACACTCTATAGTGCTTTTCAATCAAGAACAACAATGAGTGCATCTCCTCTATCTTCAAATGAGGCATTGGCCTCAATCCACTCTGCAAATCCTCCATTGAAAAGCTCCTGAACATATTGCTCGTCATTTCATGCAGAGTGTGCCCCAAATACTCGACAGAAGACACCAATCTCTGGACCTTGGATCTCATCATTGCGGAGACCTCCTCTTCCCCTTTACAGCCTTGACCACTTATCAGACCACCCAACTTACTATTCAAATGATCAAAGACTACAAACAGCTTCTCTATTATATAAATCTTCAAAGTCTGGTAGTTTATATTCAAAGTCGTGTGGTTATGACCACCAACATTCACACTGGAGCCTGAGACTTTAAAGGCATTCGGAGCTGTGGACTCCTCTGAAGCACTTGCAGATCTCCAGTGCTTCTCCAGTGGAGACCCTTTTCTCAGCTGATCCAAGCCATGAATTGGACTCCTGCTGTTACTGATAAAGCCATTAAAGTATTGAATAATGACTGTATAATACTCATAAGGCAACTCCAGCATCTCCAAACCATCCCAACTGGCCTCTCCACTCCAGATTAACATGAAATCCATCACCACATCCACCAAAAGTATGTCAAAGTACAAGCAGTAATTCTCAATATAGTGATTCATTCTTGGCGAACCACCCCTGACCACCAAATTACCTCCACAAACCTTTAGCCCAAATCCAAAGTCCTCCCTCACCAGCTCCCCAACAATCCCAACAAACAACGGCCAGATGTTCTCCACAAGAACCCCATTGAACTCCTCCAAAACTGAAACAACCTCCCCCCCCATACCTCCGTAAAACCTCCACTCCAACCTTAAAAACCCGACAAAAGACGCCCAATCATGCATAATCACCAACAGAGCCTCCTTAGCTACCATCCAAATACCATATAGTCTCTCCCTATCCAGCTCCATCAACAACATTAACCTCTCAAACAAATATGGCAAAACTGCCATTATCTGAAAGATTGGACCGTCCCGACCAGATAATACACGAAAAACTCCCTCCTGACCCCCTCTAGATGATGGTGAACCCAGTCCCGATCCTGGTCCCGATCCTGGTCCCGATCCTGATCCCAAAACCTTCATACCCTGCAGCAATATGTTCCTATTGTAACCCACCAACAATGATATTATCTTACATGAAATACCAATCTTACACGTATCCAACAACAAATCACCATGCAATACCAATGCATCCAACAACTTTCTTATTGATAATGATATTATCTTCAAACCAGCTTGTTGGTTCATGTGGATAGCATCATGTTCATTATCTGATCTAATAAGCGTGGGAAGGCTCATCATAAAGAACTGTAGAGTCTCAATTCCGATATTTTGTATGGTCGTGACGAACCTTATTTCCGAATTAATGGACGAGGACAGACAGTCGTTGTTGTTTCTGATGGAGCATAAGTACGAGCGAGAGTCGGGGTCCTTTCTTACAGGCTTGGAGGAGCCACCAGCCTTCTTGAATTGGGTATTGGCGGCCTCCTTGCTTTTTAAATAATAGCAGTAATTGGCCTCCGGACTGAACATGTCAAGGTGGCTGACATTTCTCAGCAAGTAGACCATATTAACTTCCTGACGACCCGACTGGGAGCCTTTGTTGAGGTGGAAAGCCCTCAAAAGCGAGGTCTCTCCAACCCTTTTAAAGGAACCATCATGTATAAAGTCACTGTTACTATAACTCTCAATATATACCAGCTGTGGATGGCCCCGGGAGTGAGCACCGCTCTTGGAGTCGGGACCCACATCCAGACGGTCCTTCTCAAAATTAACCAACCTTGGAACATAGGGAGGCGCATGCTCACCATCTTCACCACTACCCCTTCCCCACAACCCACTAGCAACTTGCACTCGAGACTCCACACACATACTCCCACAGTAATCATTAAACTCCTTGTATAAGCGTCCACATATGACTGGATCCAACATAAACCTGGTGCTAACTTGATCCAAATTACTCCAAGAATCTGGAAAACTTAAATTTGATAATGGTACCGTATGATGTATAAATGTATCTGTTGATGATATTATGGATATTATTAAATCAAGTAATATATTAATGTGGACAAAATCTCCATCATCAAAGAGTCTATACTTGAGCATATTTCCAGGCTCCTTTAGGAGGATGAGCAGATCAACAATAGTCTGAAGCAGAGACTCTGCAAGCTTGTCGGAGAGGTAGAACTTGATAAGCTTGAGGACGTAGTTGTTATAGGACTTGTATACGGCTCCATCAGCGGAGTCTTTGCTCGAGGTTAGAATGGCCTCCTCAGCTCTTTGCAGCTTGTGGAGGGTTTCACAGCTTTGCAGGGATATTCGAAGCACGATTTCAGAATAGATGGAGAATCCAAAGTTCCACAATTTCTTGTCTCCGATCTTCATTGAAACCACCAGCAGCTCGTATAGAGCCTTGATCGATATGATCTGGATCTCCTTCTTGTAGACTACAATGGGGGCGGCGTCGCCAGAGCGAGGTCCGGAGCTGCAATCGAAGGCCCTATTATAGGAGAGCAGAGTCGAGATCGTGCTATAAAGGAACATGGTGCACTCAAAGCATATGCTTTGGGTCTCCTCGTCGGATACAGCACTGCTCTGAGATAGCTCCTTGATCACTCGCAGAGTTCCATCTATGGCTATTTCCAAGGTCCCCTCCCAGACCTGATTCTGCTGAGCGTTTCTGATTAGGCTCGAGGATAATGATGGGCACTCATCGCCCTTGCCCATTTTGGTCAGCTCAAGCCCTTCCTTGGAGGGAGTGGAGACGCTGGTCTCAAACTCGAGGGCAAAACTCGTCTGACTAGTACACGAGAGCTCTGACTCTTGTCTGGCGACTCCCGTAGCAGCCGGGTCACTCCAGTTAAAGCTCAGCACATCCCCGGGACCCGAGTCCCCCAAGGAGTGGTTGTACTGCTCAAGACTGACCGACAAAACATTCTCAATTATTCTTATAATGATGGACTTTAGGAGGTGGCTTTTAATGTACTTGCAGTGCGTGATTAGAGCCGAAAACAGACTTCTCAGTGAGCAGTTTCTGATCTCTTGGCGTGGATCCTTGCATAAGTCCTCCAGCTGGAGTATTATATTTAGCCACACCATCTCAATGCTGGTGTGGTCGGAGAAATAGACCTTGCTGCTCCTGTTCACCCCTATCTTGATATTCCTTTGGTCGAAAATGAGGTGGGAGCTGAGAACAGTCTCCCCTCCATCATCGCATCCGTCGCCCAAATACTCCCCAGAGCCTGTCTCCCTCTCCTGAGCAATACTCGATAGAGACGAGCCAATCAAATCTGTCAGCTTCCAAAGCAAGCTCACCGCCTGGAACGCCAAATTCTCTACGGCCATATTCACCCGACCAAACACAGCAATGGACTCTATCAAAAGGTTCCACGACGACGATATCCGGCTGGTAGTCCCCCAGAAGCGGATCTCCGCCTCGCCAGTAATGTACTCTACCAAGGGAAACAACGTCTGAAGCAGCTCTATGTCGTAATCGAGCTCCGTACCCACATTTGACATTGAATCGCCCCCCAAGCTCGGACCTTTGCTGTCAGACGCCTCCAAAAGCGACAATGTGGCACTCGTAACCAGGCTCGCGTTGCTGCCCGCCTTCTCATAGCTGAGGTACTTGATGTGTCTACCGAATCTGTTCTGGATTACATTGTTAATTAGCACGTTAATCAAAATCCAGGTGGAGTCGTCCAGCTTTGGAATTGTTGAACACATTATCGAGTACAGAGAACGCAACAGAAGCGTACTGTACGCCGGAAACGAACCCGTCAACAACAAATACGGGTCCAACAGACTGGTCTGCACGTTATTCTCCATCAACTCCGGGCTCTCCTCATCTATAAACTTAAAAATTGTCGTTATGGTCGACGACAAAAAATTCACAATGCTGTTAAATATCCCCACATCCTCCAAACCATTCTTTATTATTAATCTACCCTTATTATTCTCCACGTCATTTTTTTGTTTATGTGGACACTCTCTGTCGGAGTGCATGCAATTTGCGGGGCCGCATGCGTTTTGGGTGTGTTTGCATGCAATACCGGTGTGGCTGTGATTATCTTGTTCGAGGGTTTCAATAAGGAGGGGGATGATTTTGTCGTTCCATATTGGGATGAACAGGTTGTAGCTCATCTTGTCGTAGATGGATTGAATGATGCGGCTCAGCTGCTTGAGCAAATAGTCAAAGACGCAAATGTCCAAATTCTCCCTATACATGTGGAAACTCAGCTCCTTATAAATGCCCTTTATTACGCAGTTCATGGTGTTTTCGGAGATATTCTTGATGTGGTCCCTTAGGAACGCCTGATGGGAGGCTCGAAGGATTGTCGACTCCGCCATCAGAGTCTTGGTGATTTGCACATTTCCGGCCTTTTCGTCCTTGTCCCTGGCCCCACCCTGCCCCGCCGAATCTCCATTCTCCATGGAGGATGACTCTTCGGACTTGAGCAATGAGGGGTAGTGGTCTGTGCAATCCAGGTCCACAAGGTCGGCGGCTGGCTTGGATTTTATCTCGCCAGCCTTGGTCATTGGCCCCAGACCAATGTCCAGAATACGGTCAATGTACTCCATATACCTGAAAAGCAGCTGCCACGAGGTTTCGTCCAGGCTCTCACTAAATTGGTAGGAGATGGACAGGAAGCACTTATATACTGAAAAGACCTTCTCCAATAGGACCGTGTCGCTGAGGATCCTGTTCTCCAGTATCTGGTTGTTAATGTAGTATTTCTGTAGAGATTCAAAGATGAGCTCCAGAATGTTCCTTAATTTGCCCTTGAACTCTGGCAGATTCGAAATCATGAATAGAAAAGTGATGATCCGATATACATAATACCTCAAAAGGTAGTAGCTCATGCACTGCTTGATTAAAGTATAGTATCTGTCCCAGATGTTAAGTATCAGCCTCTCGAACTCTGCTCCTTTCTCCGGGTCTCCTACCAGCACCTCTTTGTGAATGCCATCTAGACAAATCGATATGTTGAGAATAATGTCAAAGACCAATAGAGATATTTCCACAGGCTTTAGGGAGATCAGCACAACCGATGACAGGGTTGACAGACTCTGCATGCTCCCTGCATGAATTTGGCTCCCGCCAAAGCCGTAGTACTTGGATGTGTGGTAAATGCGGTCATCCTCCATAATAACATCAATAAGCCTGGGGCTCCTCTCGGAGGACTTTTTGGAGGAGCTGATAATAAAGTAGCCACACTCAATGCTGGTACTATTGTTTTGAGGTAAAAGTATGGAGGGGAGCGAGATGTTCTCGTTGAGAAAAGATGGGACAGGCAAGTTATTGGCATTTTCGGCCGAGTGGAGGATGTCGAGCTGGTCGTTCAGAGAAACCAGGATCTGGTTGAGAGTGGAAATAATGTGCTCCAGAAGATTGGTGTCTCCCGACTTGCCCTCCTGGTCCAGCTCATTCGGAGACTGCTTCACAGTATAGTTCCCAATGATAAGAGTAATGTCAGGGCTCCTAACCAGCTCGCTCAGCATCTCAAGAATGCACTGCAGTGACCAGCTCGGAATGCTCAAGTAGTTGTCGTCGGAGATCGCCCGGATAAAGCTCATCAAGGAGTTGCAGACGCAGTCCTGAAAGAAGGGACCCTGCAGATTCTTGCTCGAGTTGAACTCCAGAATCCTGATGAAGAGCCTGATAAACCTTGCAAACATAATGAACTGGTGGATGTTCTGAGACATCCTTGGGTTCAGCTCCAAGCACGAGTTTTGGATGCATTTCGTCAGAGCCGGAAACAGCACATTGTCAATCAAGCTTCGTAAGTCACTGTTGTTCTCCAGCAGAGCCCTCCTCTCTGGGGAGCTCCTGTCCAGGATTTCGTACCACAGATCAAGACAAATCTCGGACGGAATCGTGATTCCTCCCTTAAGCAGGGAGAGCGGGGTTAGGCTGTCTTTGGACGTCTTGCTGCTTGAGATCGATTGGACACTCTCCACGACCCTCCTGTCTATCATGATGGATATGTCCTTGATTAGGAGAATAGAAACCACCTCCGAGGCATCTTCAGCTATTTCATGCCTGATCCCCGAATCAATGTAGTCCAGCGACAAGCTGACAAGCTGACGAATCGCGAGCTGGGACATTTGAATTAGCTGGTAATACCCAGATAGACCAAATATGGTTGAGATTATACTCACTATCAGCGTGATGATCGTCTCGTTAAACTCAATGATTTCTGGACACAAAAACAAAATTACGGTCTGAATGACCTTGAGCAGAACCTGCTCTTTATCGTGGGCTAGGCTGGCGTGGCCTCCTCCATGGCTGCCGGATGTGGGATTGGGCCTGCCCTTGAGTGCTGCAGAGACCTTGAGCGTGACCTCATTCAAAACTGCTAGTATTGTAATCTTATGCGACATATCCAGTAGTCCCGGAACAAGGATTTGCTTTATGCAGTTCATACCCAGTATGGAAAGCTGCATAGAGTTCGAACACATCGTGGACGCCATGATAGCTTCTCTGCAGGCTGAGCAGACGTCCGTTACGGGGAACTGCTTAAGTCTCTCACCATTTTCGTCAAAGTCCGTCTTGTACACCACATCTCTATAGTGTCTATAGCTCAGCAGTGCCCTTTCACACATCACCTTAATGTAGCTGAGGCTGCTGCTCTTGCATGGCCCACAAATCGCTCTCAGCTCCTCCTCTATATTTGGGCAGCTAGGCCTCGCCCTTTTGTCTGATCCCATTTTGGACTCCACTGGCCCACCCTGCCTCTCGCACTTCTGTCCCAAACTATACATCAAAAGCTCCTCCTGCGCTTATTTAACTCCAGGCACCGCCAAAATCTCCGACTTGTATCATATCAATAAGTTCCAATGTTGGCCCCAACTGTGCCTTTCTGCTTATACACCAAATCTACCTTGGCTTTAGCCTGGCCGGTTTGGCGCCAATTCCATTTTTTCAGCATTAAAGATAATTAATATGGACAAGCCTAGAACAGATATGCAAGAAGACAACTACTTATTGGGAGTATTCAGTTCAAGGAACTGCAAAATGTTCCTAGACGGAGCACGTCCACTCGGTCACCTTTCTGGTGCTAGCGTCCGCACGCTCCTCCCGATCAAGGCGAGGAAGGACCTGGCCTAGCCTCAGTGCAACCAGACTGAAGGAGCTGAGAGAAAACTGATCCAGCGTTGCATTGTGCTAAGATTCAGCGTGCTACTTCGAGCAAACGATTCCTGGATTAAGTATATAGGGGGTGGCGCCTACTAGTGCATGTATCTAGACGATAAAGCTGTATGCATGGGTGGTTCTAAATGAATGTTTAAGTGAAGCCAGGTACAGGCCGGATCATTCTACCTTCCTTTTGCTATGCTTTCTTTGTTCAATCCCGCCCTCGGAGATGCTCGAACAGTATTTGAAGATGATAATTTGCATGAGAGGGACAGTATTGAGCAGAGCTGAGATAACGTTGGTGAGCAATAGGATTGTATTGGACTTGGACTCACTGAACAATACCGTCGCAACCCTCGACCAGGAGCCCCCAGTAAGGAGGAAGAATGAAATGAACGAAAGCTGGCCGGTGCTGCTCTCGATGTAGCATTTGACTATTTGAGGGACTCTGGAGAGAACTACAAAGATCAGAGGTGAGATGGAGAGGTACCTCAGGATTTGAATTGGAATGGCGTCTTGGTAGAGCGCAGCGATCAACAGGGAGATGGATGTAATATAAAAGACCTGGTTAATTTGGAATTTCGTCTTTTTCTGCGAGTATAGTATACACAATATGAGGATTAGTGCGTTTTGAATGCCTATGAACGCACTATCCGCCCAGAGCAACCACGGGACATTGAATCTCCAGTTTGTGAACGAGTATATGCAAGATGAGAGGATTTCGACATATATGCTAAAGCTACTAATTCCCTGAGTACTTTTGGATTTCAATATTTTGATAATTTGCGGTATTTTCACTATACATGAGCCAGCAATGATGAGGTAGCTAATTAGCTTAAATAGCGAGTCCAGCGAAATGAGCTCCAGTGCATTCATGTTCTACTGTGTTTAAGTGAGTATGGATAAGTCAATTTCTACGTCTAGTAGTTTTAGGGCAATTTGCTGTCCACAATGTATCAAGAAGCTTCCAATAAAAGGAGGTTTGGTCAGATTCCCACTCTTCAATTGTATGCGTTCTGTGAAATAGTGATGGTTTGGATGTTAAGCTCCGAGTTAAGCAATAGGAGTCCACTTCACGTATTGAAAAGCAAAGTTAAGCAACTGTTTCACCAATACATGTAACTCTTATTTATTTTTTCTCATGTGGGTAACAGAACTGAGTTTTGGCGGTAACTCAAATATCTATAATATTGGAGGATGGTTTGGCGGCAAAGTGTGTGTGCAAATATTTGTGAAAAAAATAATAAAAGTAACTAGAAAAACAATACATCTCGAGGTAAGGGGGGTTATGTTTTTTCCTAATGTGTTTGAAGGTGGCGTTTAGTGGATGGCATTATTATTGAGTTTCGGCACCCAACTGCCCGACAGCTGGGCCGTTGGATGCTGTTGGCAGTCTTTAATTTCTCCAAGCGAATTAGTAGAATCTGTCCTCGTAGCTATTTTTAGTACACACATTTTTAATAGAAAATTAGGGTGCAAGGGCTATTTGTGTTAGAATATTGACAGGACATTTCTCTCCAAAAATTAGAGAAAAGTGTTCAAAAAAAAGCATTGAATTCTTTGTAATTATTTCGCTCCAGTTTAACAAAGGGACCAGGGTGAGATTGGCGATATTGGGGGCCTAGAGCAGACTCTGGTTAATTTCTGACGTTTCATTTGCATTGAATCCGGACAAATAGTGCGATAGTATTGGATCACTTAAGTTTCTAAGAATTAGTACTAAGAAGAAAAAGTTGACAACACAAACCCATCCAGGCGTGCTCTATTAGTTTGAAGAAATTGTGTATGAAGGGAAACAATATAGGTGAGCATTTTGGCCGACTTGAAGATTTGGATCTGAGATACTTTTGATTGTTTTTATTGTCAAATTGGTCGCGTTAATATTAAATGGTTAAAGAAGCTCAAGCCAAGAGCAACTCTTCTTCAGCTCTCACGCCAAATTCCAGCGAATCTAAGGCAGCTCCAGCTCCAGCTCCAGTTTCGGTTCCGATTAAGGCTTTACCAAACAGTGGCGCACCAATTAATGTCCCAGTAGTTTCGGTGAATGCAAACGAGCGGTCCGAGGCTCCGAACTCAAGTAGCGTGATACAGGTTCCTCCAGTGCCTAAAGAGGGTGGAGAAAATAGGAATCAGACTTCCAGCACTCCGACAATGCCTCCGTCTCAAGCCACGTCCAGCTCTCCCCCCAAGCAGACAGCCTCCCAGGAGGCTTCCGCCTCTTCGGTTCCAAATCAAGCTAGGAATGCCACAGAGACGTCCAGTGGGCAAAAGTTGTCTAGGGTAGAGGAGAGCAGGGCCTCTGAGGCAAAGAGGAATCTCGAGTTAAATGGGATTGGGTCCAATCTAGATTCAAGAAGGTCGGTAGAGAGCACGAAGTTTTCCTTGGTAGAGTCAGAGCTGGACTCCAAGTTTCCGGATATTAAAACCGTGTTCAACAAGGATGGCCTCCAGGAGGTCAGGGTTGCCTTAATTTTCATTGTTATCAGTCTAATCATGGTCATTGGGTTTTCAATTAGAAAGTATCGCAAGCTCAGAAAGGGAGGGGAGCAGGTTAGAAATATTACAAATACAGTTTTTCCGGTGAAAATCGTGAGTCTGTATCTGTACATTTTTTTGAGCTTCCCGATTACCGTGCTGATGCAATTTCTGTCGTGTATTGCTCCGCTGGGATTTGGGATGTTTAACGTCATACAATCTATATATCAGAGCTCATGCTATATTTGGCTTTGGGATCTTTTTGTCGAATACTTTGGGGGCTCCGAGCAAATAGTCACAGCTATCAGAAGAACTGGCCCCTACCAGGTTTGGAAGGTCCCCCCCTTTATGATTCCTACAAGCACTGAAACCTACTTCCAGCCTAAAATTGTCATTGTTAGCTATATTCTGGTGATACAATTTCTCCCAATAAATGTCCTGGTTTCAATATTGAACGCGATCCATCCCTCCAAGGCCTTTCTTTACAATACCATTTTAATTATTTCCCTTTCCATTTCGGTTTATGGAATAATGCTAATTTATTGGCCAAGCAAGGAGGCTCTGCAGCCGTATCAGGGAGGGTGGAAGTTTGGAATACTGGTCATTCAGTCATTTTCCATCATTGTCATCGACTCCATTATTAGGCTCGCCAAATACGAAAATAGAGAGTACAACTCGGCTGTATATAAGCTCTACTGGAAGCTAATGCTAACTTGTGGGGTAGCAACAATTTGCACACTTGCTGCTGTAGCAATTATCGACTCCAGAGAAATCTATCAAATTTATAATCTCTCAGTTCCCACCAAAAACTCAGAAAATATTCCTGAAAACAAAGCCATGCTTGCTACTTAAATATAAACTCTGGTCAAACACAACTTGGGCGGGTGAGTCGGCGCCATGGCATGTTTGATTACTAGTAATAGGCTATAGTTTTTCTTTCTTAAAAAAACAAATATCAGTTTCTATTTGAGTGAATAAAACTTGATTTATTAACCTCCAGCAAAGTATGTCCAGCCGAACAGATTCTGTGTCCCACGCTGCGTATTGACCTTCTGAGTCAGCTGGCCAATCCCACTGGGCCCGCCATCCACACGAATAAGGATGCCTCCCAGCGAAATGAGCCCTAGTCCACTCTACCTAAAACCCTAAAATCCAAACACAGTATGTCATCCACGCAAACACAAACACCTCCTCTCCTCCCCCACAAAAAATAAAATATGGATTATAAACCTATAAAGAACATTACTCCAATTTATCTAGCAACTTTAAAACCTCATGTTGAGATTAAACCGCCAAACACGTCATTGCATAAATTTTCTGATTAATCACTTGCATGTGCATGTGCATGCACATATATAAACAAAATAGTAGAGTTGTCCACATGGTTCTCTTAACAATTACAGACATTGGATTTTTGACCACGCAATTTAAAGTTAGGAGGTATATGTGTATGTCGTGCTCTATTTTTTGTTTCCTCTTTTTATCTTTCCCTACAATGTTGGAGATCCTTGACACCAGAGGAGTGTCTATTGGTGGTGTCAAGGGGTCCATCATATTCGGGTGGTTGTGGGTGCGCTCGAGCGGACCAAATTCCCGATTCCTTCATCCGTCATCCAGCAGCCTCCGTCCGGTGTTAGCATTACAGAGGATGAGTTGGTGGCGAGAGGCTGATACAGTGCGGTGCGGGCATCCGGAGGGTATAGTTAGGTGGGCTGGGGGTGCTAGTCCATCCTTGTTTTGAGGGTCTTGGTGACTAGCTTTTCGGGGGTAAGTAGATAAACTTTGCAGCCCCAGCCGGAAAATGCGTCCCTGTCAATGCCAGACAACATACACTGTGACACAATCTCCATAAGCTCATCAGGTTCTAGGTTTGGTCTATAGTAGGACTCACAGATACCAAATAGCTGGTTATCAGCGGTCCCGGAGATTGCAAACTCGTTACAAACCGATAGGCACCCAATGAGGTCATATCCGGCAATAAATGGGGCATTGTCATTGTCTAGACCTGCAACAATGGGCTCCACAAAGTAGGGACTGAAGCGTTTGCTATATAAGATGGAGGCAGTCATGTGGCTAAGTGCCTTGACACCAATTTCCCTCTCCTCCCTTAGGTGGTAGAGATTCGTTTTAAATTTGATCAAATTAGTTAGGGTGTGGATGTCCGTGGCTAGTCCAGAGAATCCCATGAGTGTCTTTGAGCTTGGCCTTATAACTTTATCAAAGTCGGTACTGACTGTTCTGAATCCATTGGACCCAAGTCGCATGTCCGTTGCAAAGGCGACACACTCCTTTCCCTTCATTGCCATGATGGCACCGCCATTATAGTTCATAATAGACTACAGGTTTCAGGAAACAGCAAATTACTCACAGTATGGCAGGGGCTGGACAAAACTTACCATCTTTGCTGGTATCTTTCTACCTCCGAATATTCCAATGCTCTGGTATACACAGCGTGGCCGAGCTAATGTCACCGTCCAAACTGTTCGTGCGGGGCCCGGTAGTGATTAAGGCCGACCGTGCTGCAAGGCTGTAAGTGCTCCAGGAACCAATCTGGTTGCTATTCTTTATCCTACTTCACGAGTAGTGAGTCCGCTCTACGTCTGCCAGTTTACTAGTGCCGCAGGGAATCCCACTAACTCCACAGTTGGTCACACCTCCCGTTTCTTTTCAAGACTAAAGTGTTGGTGAAAATAAATAATGATTATCACCACCCGTACTTTTGGAAAAATTCCGTAAAAAAGAATCAGCTCTTTTTACCCAACCCCCCATACCCCCCAACCCAGCGATCCGTACCGCCAAACTCCGGCGCCAAGCCCGGTACCGGGCTTGGCGCCACATCAGTTTTTACTAGAGTAAATGGGACACATCTGTGTAGAAGAAAAGTGGTAAATATAAGGAATAGTATGGGGTGTGCGAGGTTGATAGTTTGGAGGTGTAATTGAAGAAGTAGATTGAGTTCAGAGCGAGGTTTGGGTGCGCATGCGTTGATTGGTGTGGCTAGGAGGAGCATGCATAGATAGGTGTTGAGGTGTCGGTAATCAGGACTTTGTAGGGAGAGCAGTTAGAGAGGATTGCTCACATAGGGTGAGAGGAGGGCTACACTGTGCAGGACTGGGAGTCTGGGGGTCTTGGAGTCGGTTGTTTGTCAGTGGGGGGAGGAGCTGTCGGGGATTTTATATAGGGGGGATTGCGGAGGCGTAATGGAAAAGGATTCAAAGGAGCAGGGTTGCGAGTTCAGGCATTACTTATGGGAGAGAAGAAGAAAAATGTGAATTATTACCTAAGCTGTGCAGTCGGGGGAGCCCTAAGCTGTGGTCTGACGCACACGGTGATTGTCCCTGTGGATGTTGCCAAGTGCAGGATGCAGGTTTACCCTGAGAGATTTAGAGGTTTGGTTCCGACCTTGTCCAAGATAGTGAGGTATGAGGGGGCCAGGTCGTTAACATTGGGGTGGCTGCCGACATTACTGGGCTATTCGGCACAGGGAGCATTGAAGTATAGTTTGTACGAGTATTTTAAGAATCTCTACTCTACAAAGACTCGGGGAGCTGAGGAGGGCCCTCGTAGAGGGCTGGTGTGGCTCGGTGCGTCTGCAACTGCGGAGTTTTTTGCGGATATTGCATTGTGTCCAATGGAGATGATTAAGCTGAGCATGCAGACATCTTTGAGATCAGAGCATAGGTCCGGCTCCTTGATAAGGTCCGCAGTTAGCATGTACAGACGCAGGTCTGAGACGAAGTTCCCCTTTGGAAGCATTCGACCCTTGTGGTCTCGGCAGCTTCCCTATACTATGGCCAAGTTCTACTTCTTTGAGAGGATTAATCAACTATTTTACGAGAGAGTTTTCACCAAGCCCAAGGAGTTTTATAGCAAAAAGTCCCAGCTGGGCATAACATTTCTCTCAGGGTATCTGTCCGGAATCATATGTGCTGCGGTTTCTCATCCGGCAGATACCATTATTTCTCAGCTTGGAAAGGCTCCGCACAATGCTTCTAGTGGCGTCAACATTTGGTCTATTATTAGAGGGATGGGCCTTAGAAATCTGTGTACTGCCGGCTTGGGGACGCGAATGATCATGATCGGGACGCTGACTGGGATGCAGTGGTGGGTCTATGACTCTTTCAAGACAATTATTGGACTAGACACCTCCGGCAAGACCCGGACCCAATCCAAAGTTCACACCTAGGCCTCAGGTACATGTCTTTAGCGAGATTAGTCGGTTTTTAAATACATAAATA
>JAPCXC010000033.1:0-24758 GCA_027243985.1 Cryptosporidium canis | reverse complement strand
TATATGTATATATATAATTTATATATCTGTATTAAGCTATCTGCACATAAAACACGGTGAGCTCTTATTTAAACCTTTAATTTTGAAGCCCGTAAATAAAGATATCCCTTGCTTCCTTCCAGACGACCCCGTCTTTAATAGTTTACATCTATATTCCAATTCCAAAATGTAGCCTCAAACTGGGTGGATCTATTTCATAAATTACCAGTATATGTGATGCCTAGATCAAATGTCGTTCCTTGTCCAACAAACCTCTTTAATCACATAAATTACTTGATCTCAAATAATTCGCATATATTACCATAAATTTCGATCAGACTGTCCGTGCAACTTTTTCGCCTATTTAAACTTGATATTTATATTATTTATTATATATACATTTATATAATTGATTTACTAGTTTAATTATCTTTATTAAATGTTACCATTCAATTAGAACTTTATTGTGCATTAATGGCCATATTATTCACGATATACCTTTATTGCAAACAACACTATTTATTTTGCCGTTTATATTATTTATTATTATACATATATAAATATGTATATATAATAATAATAATTATTATTATTGCTATTATATAGTGCCTTTATAAATTACGTATATTTGGCTGTTTAACTGACTATTGTTTACTAGGCCGATATATTTGCCAATGTTATTATTTGTGGACTCATATAATTTATATTAATTTTGTTATTTAATTTCCTTTTTTTATAGGAACTTTTCAATCCTGTAAAAAAAAAAAAATCAACCCGTACATTCACTTATTTACTTTTATATTACTTTCATATTCACCATGTAATTATTTATATTTTTACAATTACTATAAATAATTTAGCCCGCACGTAACCGCCACGTCCGGTCTTGGCGCCTTAATCTTTATACTTGAAAGTGTTTGCAAGAGCGATGACTTAAAGGGCAGATATTCCAGAAAGCATGTATGCAGTTGTCTAGTTGTTCTTATCTCTTATTGGGATGCTGTTGTCTCAATTTTCTTCGCATTTATGGATACAGACGCAGACCACTTTGACCGCCAAGTGGGTGTGTATTCTGTGTGCTCCGCAATGTGGCCTTGACTCAACCCTCCCTTACTTTCTATGCTCACCCGGTGCTCCCCATAGGGCAAGAGATATGTAGTAGTTGCGTCAGTTGGCGGCACGGCGAATACTACCTGATTGAGTCTAGTGGTGAATTTCTGGCTCCTCCCTCGATAAAAAAAGATCCCTGTTTTGGTCTGGGCCGCAGAAGCAGGTCGTCCCTATTATTAATTAGCTCAACTGTGAAAATTGTTTCACAAGTGTGTTCCCACTCGCATATGTTTGGGAATGACTGTTAATTCTTCTTCAAAAAAAGCCTATTGTTTTACTCTGCCAGTCCACTTCTCTCCCCAGTATAGCGTTTTTTTCCGAGCAATATTAATACAATTAATTAATCGACTATATCTCAAGCCCTATAATTTGGGTGCATGCAGACCCTCCTCCAACCCCACTAAGCCCCCCACCCCAAAATAAACTACTTACGTGTTGCTAACGTGTTATATGTATGTGGAAATGCCGGTATGTCATTTACGTGTACTTTAAAATTGCATGTAATTACGTAATTCATGAATTTTTGAAGCCAATGTAATTCTGGATTGATTTTTTTTAACCTTGTTGAAGCGGTGCTTGTGAAAGTCTCATTTCTGGACAGTTTAGCTGTCGGCAAAATTCTCTCGCACTGAATCTGCCCTTGGAATCTAGGCACAGCTAGGTCTATACTAACAGACACACTTCATTGTCTAAAATCTATTTTTGAAATTTAAATAAAAAAACAGTGGGTACTTGCATCGTAATTTTATGACATGTTCATTCTTTAAAGGTAAGCAATATTAACTTAGCATGCCGCCCAGCATGGCGGTTTGCCGCCCTATGGAATAGGAGGCAGAGATAGATAGAGGCGGGTATATATATGCATATATAGTGATTTTAATAGTTATACAGGTGAGGAGATAATCTAATTATAGCAGTGGTAATGGAATGATGCATGGACATGTCAGCGCCAGACTGCGACCTTTTAAAGGAGAGGAGTAATAAATTGGGGAGAATATAAGTACAGCACTAATAAGTTAAAGTTGGGAAATTTGGAGTCAGTGTCAGACATTGGTGGAATTTAATGCATTCCCTCCTCTTAATTTTTTTTTAAAGTAACAAAATTTTAAAGTAAATTTTCACAAATATTCATTTTAATGTTTGGGATTTTTAAAGTTTTAATTTAAAGTATTTTTATTTGGGTAAAGTTATTGTTTTAATTCAGTCTGAACAATCGTGGTAATTTTAAAGCTTAATCAAATTTTAAACTAGACTATAAACTCATTAACATACATCACTTATTTATAAGACTACCGACTACTAAAACAGAATGTCATCTGAGAAAAAAGGAATACTATTTTGCCTTGGTTGCATTTCGGTTATACCAGGTATGAAGAATCAGCTGGTAAATAGTATGTCGTTTCACCCACCAGCTGTCAAGGGCTATAGGTACTCTAAACGTGGGGATTCCGTCATGGTATTTGATTTCCATAGAAAAAGATACGTGAGTCTGAATGAAATGAAGAGGAGTCTTGCAGTGGTTGATCCTGGGAGATGTCAGATTCAGGTAAAGTTTGCCTCCATTCAGTCGGTTGACTTCTTCCACTACATCAATCCCGCTGCTAAATTAACCATAATATACTCCCACTCCAATGCGACAGACATTGGATACTTATTCGGTCATCTTTTAGACTTTTCTCATAAGGCTCAAGTCAATATTATCAGCTACGAATACAATGGATATGGTCAGTTGTTGAAGAAGAAGACATCTGAGGAGTCCTTGTATGAAAACATTAAAACCATTGTCCACTACTCTATCAATACATTGAAAATCCCCCCTTCCACTCTAATACTTTATGGACAATCAATCGGATCAGCTCCGACCATTCACTTTGCTTCCACCTATAGCTCAGTCAATATTGGGGGCATTATTATCCACTCTGGTATTAAGAGTGCTGTCTCAGTTATATGCAATACCAATAATAGCAAGTCTCTCCCCTGGTATGATGCATTCAAGAATCTGGAGAAGATACAAAGGGTTAAGTGTCCTGTTTTTGTAATACACGGAACTGCAGACACCACCATTCCGTTCCATCATGGGGAGATGCTATATAAGCTTTCTCCCAACAAGTATACCCCCTGGTACGTAAATGGGGCCAATCACTGCAATATTGAGCTAAGCTGGAGGGGTGAGCTCATTGCTAAGGTTAGACAGTTCATCGAATACGTCTCTCCTACACAAAAGAGTGTGACATCCAAACCCCACATCCAACAGGACTATGCGTCCGTTTCCAGGATATCTACTCTTTCTAGCCAAGGGTTTGAGAATCTATATAACGATCTGGAGAATGAAGATGACTACAACTACGATGACTGCGAAGACGTCTATGGAGGCAGTCTTGAGCACGAGCCTGCCACAGACAACTGCTCCAGTCAAGCCAGCACCCACTACAGGGAATTCAACGCTCTCACAATGCCTACCAGTAAGTACTTTACTAGCCAGGTTGCCAAAATCGACGAGATGATGCTCAATGCAAACCCCTCAAACTCCAAACACCCAATACAAGCTCGGGGTGCCTGTCCTCGAGGTCTGAATTCAGCTTCGCAGAGTCCATCAGGAATTCGCAATTCAGATAATAGAGTCATCTACGGGGTCTCTATATATGAGTCCGACCACCCTATAACTAGATAATAGCCTATATGCATGCATACATGCACCATATTAACTCTTGTTTTTTTCCCGCCTTTTTTTGACTAGTATTTCCCCAAGCCCACGCGTTTTAAGTTAAATCTTATTTTTACTCCTCCGACCGACAGGGATTTTGTCAGTCATTTAGGTTTCGAGAGAGATCTAACAGAGTTGTGTAGAGAGAGGGGAGTGTGAGAAAAGGAAAATTACCAAGCAAATCAAGTGTAAGCCCCATTCTGTTGTATCCTGCCTGTAAGGATACTAGTCGCTATTAACTTAACGAGCACAACGTACACTCATTAGACACTAATGAGATTGCCAGTGTCAATTACCATGGGCCTTATAGCAAAAGGAGACTTTCACTATAACATCGACACTCCTCATCTCTTCGTCCAAGGACGGGATGAAAAGGTGCTTCATATGGAAGAGCCCAGACGGTAAAGACGCTCCAACTTAATGATCATCCTCTAGATGAGCGAACAAAGGACAACCAGTGGTAGCCCTTCTCCACTCTCGCATGGGGACTTTCCCTATAGCTTATAAATACCAGAGCAGCATCTCTCTGGTAAACAACCGGTTTGAGGCCGGTCGTGCATGTCTACTACATCGCGACTCATTGATAGCCCGGATGGTCTTGCTCCTTTTCTGCAAATTACCTTAAATGATTCTATACTATAAGCTTGTAAAACTGAAGATTTAGTTGGATATTACCCATTGTTGAATCCACCATACATCTCATTCTCGTGTAGTCTGCTATCCAGTCACGGAATTACATAGGTCGTGGTAGTGAGATACCGCTTCCCTTAATCTACTATCCACCACGCACTCAACTCATTCACCAACATGTTGCACTGGCATAGCAGAACGAGCAAGATACGGAGATACAAACCCCGCCATAGCCGAAAGTGACGGAGAGCCCGGTGTGTCCTCGAGACATCAATCCATAAAGTCATCAACATTGTCGCTCCTGAGAATGTGCATCTTCTTTTCGGGGACCTCCATCAGGCTGGATTCCAGCTCACTCTTGTAGTCGGACCTCTTCTGCTTGCTTTGAACTCTTTGCAAATAAGCCGAGGAATAGCCCTGCTTGATGATATTTCTGAGTAGAGTGGGGGACTTGTAGTCCGGATTTCTGTATAAAACCTGCCCAGAGAAGGTCCCGTCTAGGATGAGGATTGGCTCCAGAACAAATCTGGGGCCAATTTCAATCAATACCTGCTTCTCGACGTTATTGTGGTCCCTCTCTGTTTCGGGGGCAATCTGATAGTGTCTGAACCAGATCTTTCCGTCCAAGAAGTTAAAGCTAATTACATGATCATGGAACGGCTTGCTTTTTGGATGGTACCTAGGAGTACCAAATACCTGAATAAATAAGTCTTTAATCAGCTTGAGAGGCAATTTCATGTGTTTTTGCTCGTCCCCAAAGTTAATATTGTGAACATAGTTATCAGACTCGAATGCAGAATCAAAAGACAATAAAGGTCTCGAACCCAAGAGAGAGTTACCCGCAAGCCTCAACTCTCCCAGTGTGTGTATATTTAAGATCTGAAACTTTGCACTTGGGCCATTCGGACACTTGGCTACCCACATATACAGCTCCTCGTGTCTTCTGGCCTCCAGCAAAATAATGTTGTTGCATGAGCGCAGCTCGCTCATCTCCGATATCTCAGAAAAAGGCTGTTTCTTCTCCCATTTCACCTCAGACTTGTGATGTGGCAACAGCTTCTTAATGTCCTCCATCAAATGACGGTGTCTAAAGTTGATTCCTCTCGTGGACAAAACTAGCACTCTTTGCTTGTTCTTCCATCTAGACTCCTTGTTTAGATAGTCCGCGCCTTTCATCATATAAGGGTCACTGTTCTCAACCCTAGTACCATCCTCCACATCCATCAGCACATCATCCTTGCCACTGTTTGTCGCGCTCATGGCTGTCTTCGGCTACCAGAGTCCCCAAATGGCAGATTAATGCAGCGTCCGTACAGCTACGACCTCCAGCAAAAGAGTATGTGTAGCCGAGCTCTTGCAGTAAAAAGAAACTCCCGAAGACCTTGCTAGTTACTTTGTAAGATAGAGACTACAGGCTGACTGTTGACATAAAAATAAGCTTCGCTTCCCTTGAGTGTTCTTAAAGACCGTCAAATGTACTAAATTAAAGAGCCGAACTAGTGCATTTGCCTACTTTAAAAAAAAGGTCTATCGGACTCTTCTGACATACAGCGATGTACGTCTTAATTCAGTCTGAAAATATTATCAAGCTTAAACCTGCCAAGTTTATTTTAATATCCATCCATTTAACTTTATACGTATTCTCCTATGTATTGTACCTATTGTCAATAAAGTCACGCCACTATTTAATTTATACTAAACCTCTGGCAACTATTCACCTATACTTCACTTTACTTGTCTTACCATATATATTTATATTTATTTACTTAATTATCATAAGCAGGCAAGGCGGGCTTTGATGTGGCGCCAACTTCGTGGGGATTGCCATTAGTACTAGAGGAAGGCGTAATGGGGGAGAGAATTACATGGAAAAAAAGTGAGATAGCCAAAAATCCCAGTGCTGAGGTTTCTTTAAGTTCCTGAGGCACTTAATTTGATTGCCAATACAGGTAGGTTGACGAATGCAGCGGGAAACCTGCCGGAGGCAGCTCCTTGCGACCTTCCTCTGGGATTCTGACTTAATCGACCATTAGATACTCTCGAGCCAGTTGAATAGGTCCTTTTAGTTGGAGAGCGTAGATTTGAAAAAATGGGTTAGTTTAAACTGAGTTAACATCTCAAAATGCCCCCTTAACTGAATGATCACCTATCCCATTGACGTGCTTAATCATAAACATGCACATCTTGGCAGACGCACAAGACAACCAATTCTTCAGAAGCAAGCCGAGCACCAGGGTCCACCACCCGCCAGGCGGTGCCTCCTCGTTTGGGTTTGGATACAGTAAGTTTCCCACTCCAAAGAAACCGTCGCGAGTAGATTTGCAACTAATCGACAATTAGGCGCCTTCACACCCACGTGCGATAAGCCAGCAGCAAGCACCCAAGAGACCACTCCTAAGCAGCAAGCCACGTGTCTGCTCGCTGATAAGGCCGATCAAAACACTGAGAACGACAACAGCTGCGCCAATAAAAACACCCTAACGAGAACGTCAGACAGCCAGAGTGCCATTGACAACTCCACTCCCAGCCAGCCAGAAGATAAGGACGCCAATAAATCTCTCAAGACAAATGTGAAGGTCCACAACCCTCCTGGCGGAAGGTCCACTTTCTCATTATACTAAGTGCATGTTTTGGCGCGCGCGCCAAATAGCCGCGGAGTGTCAGAATGCAGTAATCTGAGAAAGGCAGGTGGAAAAAAGATAGACGCGATAAAGAATAGTCAGAGGGGAGGGTTTATTTCCAGTTAGATTCAGGAGCTGTTGTGTTGGAGCAGATATAGGGAGCAACCTTGGGCTGTTTTGCCCTAGATTTGTTCAAATGATTGCAATTCTGGAGGAGCTGTTGGAGGCGTCACTAGTCCGTTTCTTGAGTATATTTTCGATCAGTCATGTGGCGATAGTCTTGGATGGAAATAGGAGATATGCAAAGAACATGGGGATATCTCAGCTGGAGGGTCATAAGCAGGGTGCTCTTTTGATCAAGAAGGTGCTGCCATTATTTATAAAGCTTCGAATAAAATACGTCTCGATGTTTGTTTTCTCCATTGAGAATTTCTCCAGAGAGAGGGAGAGTGTTAACAACACGTTCAGAGTGATTAGGGATTACATTGTCGCGGAGGAAGACTGGCTTAATGATTGTAACTCCAGAGTTGTCATTTCGGGAAAGATTGAGATGCTTCCGGGAGATCTCATGGAGACTTTGAGTAATTTGCAGCTTAAGACACGTAAAAATACTGGGATTGTTCTAAATATTTGCTGTGCCTACTCCTCAACATCTGAGTTAGAATTGGCATCAAAAAGGTACCTGGATAGTCTTGAAGACGTTCACCAAGTACCGGATTCATCTCTCTCTGATGAAAAGTTTAAATCATTCATATACAATCCAGAAATCCCATTTCCCAATATACTCATCAGGACGTCCGGAGAGACCAGGCTCTCGGACTTTTTGATCTATCAGGCCTGCCACAACACGAGGATTTACTTTCTGAGAACTCTCTGGCCCCAGATCAGCAACCTAAAGATTCTTATAATCATCCTACACTATGTTATTTTCTACCTATAAATCTTTACTGTGAACTCTATCCCAAAGATACGCAGTTCCCAGTCCACTATTGGACCAGCAGGGTCCCTTAAAAAATAGACAACCTCTGAGGAACTAAGTCTTCTCTCTTATAGATACTCCATTTGGTCCTCTCCGCTCCTATTGCACCTGTCCTTTTCCTTTCCCGTACTTCCGCTGGTCTCGTGTATCAAATCTTCCCTATTTAACTCCCTGAACCTGGCCTCTATCAGCTCAATTATCTCCTTCTTTCTCCTGATTATCTCCTCATTCTCTCCAATCGCGCTCAGAATGTCCTCGTCGTCCTTGTAATCCTCCATCACCCTATTGGACTCCGCCAGCTTGTTCGCAAAGTCCACAATCTCGCTGTAAACCTCCTTCAGAGCTGTTACGTCCAACTCACATATACTAGAAGAATTCTCCTTATCCACGTGATTCCAGCTTACTTTTCTGCCCACATCAGAGCGGTCAGATGTATAAATCTCTACCATCCCAGGCAAATATCAATGACTCCGCCACACAACCTCTCTCTCTATCCTCTGTCAATCACCCAGCTACTTAGACTCTCCAAATGACTCAAAGCAGAGCCTCTCAAATTATAATGAGTAACCAAATAACCACTCTCTTATTTTAATTTCACCGGTGCCCTATTATTTATTTCCCGATATTCGTTTTGGCGCCAAGCCCCTTCAATTAGATCACACATTGTGAGGAATAAGTAAAAATCTTTTTTTTGTTTGTTTTAAATAATTAGAGACAAAAGTCCCTAAAGGGAGCTGGGAATGAACTAGGCACTTTAGGTCTCGACTTGAGTTGCTAAGAGAAGCGATTGACAGTGTTTAGTAAGGTGAGGTGGGTCCGAAGGTCGGATATTCAAATGAGGCTAGACAGTACCTATAGTGAGGACGAGGTCACCTTATTTGAGGATGACAGCTTTATTGACAAGGCGGATCTGAGGTTCTTCTACAGTAAGTTTCTTGATCTATGACTGGAGGTGTGGCCTCTGTTACTAAGAACGCATCCAAACTCGCTCACTCTAGATAAAATCTATCCTTTTGCTACTATGGGAAGATGGCTTTCATACTGTAGTGGCTCCCATGGAGGTAAGTTTGCGAAATCAATGTCTCGTCTCCTCATTTTGGAGGGACATGAATTTCTTGGAGCACATTGTGACCATTACTTTTCTCTCCAGACATTACTAGACAAAATTTGCTCCAGAACAGAGAGTTCTCGATGACCATTAAATCTGAAATAGACCAGGATGAAATCTACCTCAGGTGGCAGAACTTCAGGACGATTGACAATCTGAAGCAGGAGATCGTGGCAAGAACGCCACACAAGTTCGATATCGGGGCAATATACAACATTCCAATCTCGGAAAAGGAGATCTCACCCGTTGGCTTCAAGCCAGTTCAGAGGGAGCTCGTCTTCGATATCGATATGAATGACTATGATGATATTAGGACTTGCTGCCAGGAAAAGACTATCTGTGAAAAATGCTGGCTTTACGTTACTGTTGCAATCCATCTTATTGATACCTCCCTTAGACAGGACTTCGGATTCAAGCATATTCTCTGGATTTACTCCGGAAGAAGAGGAGTGCACTGCTGGGTCTGCGACACCAAGGCCAGACTACTGCCGTCTGAGGCAAGAGTTGCCATTATTGACTATCTGACTCTCGTCACGGGGAATGAAAATAAGAAGAAGAAGGTAAATCTAAGGACACCAGGAACTCAGAGCGGAGTCAAAACTCACCCATTCGTTGACAGATGCTTTGATATTTGCATGCACTACTTCCCACAGATACTGGAATACCAGCAGCTGTTTGATCACAGATCCGTACATATAGAGAAAGTACTCAACCATATCTCGGAGGACTCCAAACTGCACCAAAACGTCCAAAACTGGATCCAAAAGTCCCCCGAGTTCACTTGTCTCGAGTTTTGGGATTTCCTCTATAGCATCCTCCAGAGCTCCTCGGAAAGATCCCATCATACTCTGCTCAAGGAAATTGTCCTTGCCTACAGCTACCCAAGACTGGATGTGAATGTCAGCAAGGACCTCGGCCACCTACTAAAGGCACCATTTTGCATTCACCACTCCACGGGAAGACTCTGCATCCCCATTGATATGAACCGAAGCTTCAGCTTCAATCCAAAGGCCGTCCCCACACTCACCAGTATCAGAAGAGAGTACGATAGTCACAACCAAAAAGACCTAGAAAACAATATGACCTCCAACATTGCTAAATATATCAAATTCATGGACAACTTTGTGGACAATCTCATCCAAGACGTCAAACAAGAACAAGAAGAATACAATACCATGCTACAGCTTGCTAATCAATAATTAAAGATCTACTAATGTCCATGGGGAAATTACCACCCTACGAATTAATAACTTGTAAAGATTACTCTTCCACCACGCTAATCCTTCATCATCAACTTTCTTCTCTTCTTGTCCATCTTCACACCCTGAAATGCGTACCTTCTCTTCTTCCTCTCCTCCTTCTTGGCCTCGCGAATCTTCTCTATTGGCTCTTGTCTCTTCTTCTTAATTTCACGCTTAACTCTACCCTTTTCAGCACGCTTGGCCTTCTTATCTTTTTGTATAGTGGACAATCTTTGGAACAAATTTGCAACCCTCTTCTCAAATGTACTCTTAATAACTGCAACCTGTCTCTTATCCTTGACCTTCTTTGAATCGTTCTTAGTCTTGGAGGCATATGGAAGATCCTTCTCCAGCTTACTTGGAACTGGTACACTGTTAAATCTCTTCTTCTCTGGCCTATCTTGCTTAGCTACGTACTCTGAATCTGCTTTAATTGCCAAAGGTATATTCGACTCCCTTCTTAATTCTGCCTGAGTCCTCATTCTCCTCCACGTTGGTAAATCTATCACAGGATTATAAAACTCCCTGGGTGTCATTGAGACCCACGTTTTGCAAAATACAATATCGGATAAAAGTATCTTATCTTCAAATGTTGCTCTAAACAACCCGTGAGTACTTATGGCCTTCTTAACTTGCCCTCTAATCCCACTAACCGTCTGTATCTTTGCTCCAATAAACTTTGAAACCTCCAAATCACTACTAAACATCTTGTGAATAAAGGCTGTATTCTTATATATCTTCTTGGGCTCTCCAACGAGCTTCAGCTTTTTCACAATGTTACTCTTGGCCTGCATCTCTACCGATACCCCTGTTGCTGCAATTCTGAAATTATTGGTTCTCTCTGAACTCCTGATTGCTAGAATACCAAAATTACATGGTATAATTGGACCATAAGTAGTACAATAACAATGCATGTGCTCGGGAGTATACTTTAACATTCTGTATCTGCTCTCATTCCTATCTTCTATAGAGTATAAAGGTATGGACTGGAACCTCCTCCAACCAATACTAAATGTTAATACATCATCCGACTTGAGTATCTTTGGATACCAACGATGCTTCTTTATTCTGATATTTATATTACCAAAGACAGACTCTCCCGGAAGTAAAGTACCCAATATGGTAATTCCCTGTCGATTCTTGATCCACTCCTTGTCAATATTGTCAATTCGAATCCTAACATATTTTCCTATTTTAAAGACCTTACTCGCAGTGTCATCCCAAGTGCCTTCATCTCCAGAGCCTCCTTTTTGATCGTCGGCTGTAGAGCTAGCATCATCATGATCAGGATCCTGATCCTGGTCCCGATCCCCAGTCTCCATCCCTTCCTCATCATCGCTATTGTCTATTCCACCAGTGATGAACTTTTCTTGTCTTAAAGTGTAGAACATATCCTCCGTCCAGTAACTCATTAATTCTCTGATACTTCTTGGCTTATTTGGGTATATATAGACATCATTCAATCTGTAGGTATCTAGAATGTAGTCAGTGCATTCTGAGTCAGACACCACATCATCTTGATCACCCTCCAAGTCATCATCAAAAAGTGACTTCTTAGAATGAGTGCTCTTTTCCTTGCTATGTGAAATCATTTTGCTGAACACTTGTCTAGCCTTGGTGTTGTTTCCATAAACCAGGTCCTTTAGTGAGTAATTAACATCACTACTAAAGAGGAAGTTGTCGCTGTTTTTGTCCTTGATTTCAGAGTAATTACCTCCATCATGAATTTCATCCTCTTTCAATGTACTAACATCTTCACAGAGAGCACAACCAAGTCCTCCACAACTACATACATTTGGAGCATTCAATCTTGCATCAGAGTTGTCCAAAGTGACGTCCGATGATGGGAGAAGCTTTAGTGACAAGTTATCAACCCTCTTGTTCAAGGCAGACTGAGACTTTTGAAGCCTTCTTACATATCTAACTGCCTCTGGAAGGTCCTCCTCGTCCTCTGTGTCAGAGTTAGGGTCTGAATCATTGGTTGATTGCTTATCTGAGTGATGACAGCTATCATCGTCATCAATCTGGTCTTCTTCCTCCTCATCCTCATCCGACTCCAGAGAAAACTCTTCTGGACTTTGATGGAGATCCTCAGCATCACCGTCCTCCACTAAATCCTCCGTCTGAGAACACTCCCCATCGGAATCAGAGTCTGAATCAGAATCTGAATGTTCATCGTTGAAAAGAACTTTTCTTCTGGTAAAGTTGACTGTGTGATCCGGAATATGGATATACATAGAGTTCGAATCAATTTGAACATTACCCACATCACAATACGGAGCATAAATATTTCTTTCCTTACTCTTTAAGACTCTCAATCCAGCATTAGTCCCCTTCTTTTTTATATTAGTCTCCGGTAAAGGGCAGGGATCATTAAACTCATCTATTTCACTAATCGAGTAGTCACCCAGGCCAGGGATGTGAACACTTTGATTCTTTCGCATTATTCCACCCTTGACAAATCCATAAAAGTAAACACTAGTCTCAGGCTTAACAGATTTAGACGACATTTTGCAAGATTTCTGACCAATGTGTTCATACTTCTCCTCCTCCCTGATCTCCTCTGTTCTTAAGGATACAATATACGGGTGAGAACTTCTCCAAGATAGGTTCTCGAACTTTTGGACTGCAATAAACCTGGATAAGTTACGTATTTCTGTTTTATTATAGAAGCCATGATTAATTCCACTTAAATAAAATAGCTTGGCTCCATTATATATTTCAGTCCAAAACCTATTCTTAAGCTTCTTCTTTGTCTTCCTTAATGTTTTGTTATCATCAATTTTGTCTAGATGAGTTAACACTCCTAGGACTCTTGGAAACCCATGTACCTGTAGTATATTCAAAAATTCAAATGTCTCCATTTCAAATGAAAAACTGGCATCTATGAGTAACAACACAAGATCAGCCACCTTCGCTACATCTATCATACCATGCATATCATTGGGACACTCAATAAACGTTAAGCGACGGTTTTTGGATGACACAAGTGTCACTGTTCCATCAATCACGTTTAAATTGTACTTAGTATAGTTCTTTACAAGGGAACGTATAAGAGTTGTTTTTCCAACTCCAGGCGGACCCTGGACCGCAACAATGTACGGAGGGGGGGTAGATTCATCTTCCACATTGCTTTTATCAATTCCTGGTGCTTTCTCCCTTTTTGAAGCAATATCCAAGGTTCTCTGTACTCTCCTCTGTACACTTTTGACACCTCCGGAAAATGTGAAAGCCTAAGAGCAGAGACAGTTAAATCACCATTGAATGGATTAAGTCGTGATTTTAAGAAAACTTACCTTTGGGTTATGCCTTTCTTTCTTATCAGCTCCTTCCTTTTTTAGCTTTTTCTTTAAAACCTTTTTTTTAGATAGATGAGCACGGTGAGCCTTCTTCCTATCTATTTCCTCCATTTCTTTAAGCTAAAACCTGACCTTCTTTTCATCTAACTACTTAGCTTCCTGCTTTTTCCTTGTATTTTTTTTTCTCCTTTACTCAAAGTAATCCTCCAAATGTCAACTTAAAACTACAAACCCATTTTGCCGCTCGCCACGTAATTATTTGGCTACTTGGCGCCCAATTTCTATTGGAAATTTTCTATTTTGCATGTGCAAGTTAAAATTATAATGCCGGTATTTGTAATTCAATTAATATTTTCATGTGGATAAAATGCATGCAATATTTAATTTAGTGTGGATGCTACGATGGAGAAAAAAAAGTATATATTGGATATGTGGATAAAGAAAAGAGATCGTATTTAAATATATTAGCGATTGTTTTCTCGATGAAAAAAAAGATAGATTAGATACTAGTTAGGCTATATACTAAAATTAGTACGCTTCTCTCCTTGTTTATCCTTGCTATTAAAAAAATAAAATGTGTACACCCAAAAAGTTTCATATAGGATTTCAATAATTTAACCATATAACGGAGTTGTACCCTCCTCTCCGATCTTTTGCTTGAAGGTGATCAAGAAGAGTTGAGCAGCTCTTCCGTTTCCAAAATGATCCTCAGGTGATTGAGAGGGGCAAACAAAATACCGTCACCCTTGTAGAATTTATTCTGGAACTCTACCCATTGCAGACGAAGCCCGTGCAGGAAACACTCCAGGGAGTCCATGAGAATCATGATGAAAGAGGTGAATGCAAAGAACATGAAGAACAGATTGAACAGCTGAACTACCTTGACGATAAGGAGCTTGGAGTTCAGGGCTTTCATTATTGTGAACTGTAGAGCAACCAGTGCAAGCATGTTGTGGGCAAGGGAAAGAGCCCATAGACGAAGGTAGGATGCAGTGTTTGAAATGGATCCAATTAGAAACTCGACGGTTTCAATCAGCTGGTGGATGAAGATCTCGGTGGGGTCTGAGTGGCCTGATGATTCCTCTGTCTCGTGGCAAATTAGCTGATGGTCGTCTTCAGAAAGTAGATTGCTCTTCGATCTGTTTATCTTCTTGGGATTATCAGTGAGTGAGGTGAATCTGCTGGAGACCGAGGAGTACGATGAGAGGTGTTGCTGTCTATTTTTCGAATCCTCCATGCTGACCTTCTTTTGCTTCCTGCTCTTGTATATCAGATAGAGCGGCTTTGGGAAGAACATCCATGGTACGGAGATCAACAGGGCCAATGTAATGTACTTCTGTACGGTTGGCTGAGAAAAGTAAAACCTGTCACCAATCGGGATGTCAGCTCCGAACAAAGAGCTCTGTAGACCAATCAGTGCATTCAAAATTGAGGGTTTGTTGTACCCTTCAATTGGAGTCAACCACTTGAAGAAAATCAGGAAGTTCAGGTACCCGATGAATCCAACCATGAAGATGAATTGGGGAATGAACTCCATGAAGAAGTCCACGTAGTTTCTAAAGTATAAGTTGTTGAAGCCTTTTAGTATTACACCGAGGGTCATCTGGAAAAAGGCAATAATTACGGAGAACTTCATCTTGAAGCTATTCAAAAATGACATTTCATTGACAGCTCCCTTCCAAACTGGGTCAAACCCAAAGGGATATGGGAAGGAGACAGTTGTGGAGTTGTTGTTTGGCAGGAAAACGTGGCTCCCATCTGGTAGCTTATTCAGGGAGAGAGTATACCTTGATCCAAATATGTCCAATCCTGCTGCAAAGAAGTCATTGTAGATCAAACCACAGTATGTTGCAAAGAATCCCATCATCGTGATCATGTATCTGCCCGAGACGAGAATCTTCATATTCTCATCGTTAATCTTCTTCAGCTTCCCATAGTTGAAGACCAAGACCAACCCAATCAAAAAGACTATGAACCCATGGCCTACATCACCGTACATAATACCAAACAAGAATGGGAAGGAGACCAAGGTGAATAGGGCCGGATTCACCTCCTGGTACCTCGGAATACCATAAGAATTAACGAAATCCTGGAACGCCGCAGTGAAGTCGTTGGTCTTAATATAGGTCGGAGGTGTGTTTGATATGTTTGCCTCATCATCGTGGGAACCTCCTTCAGAAATGTGGATACCCGCCATTCCGTGTCCTCCACTGGATGTGTTGGTCAGCAAAAATGCCCCAACGTGCTGAGTGCTGCTCTCCGCAATCAGGATCCTCCTGATCTTCTCCTCCTCCTCTAAGGGGTACCAGCAGTCGGCTCGCAGTGTGATGTCTGACCCCTCGAACAAGTTCAGAGTGGCGTAGATGGACTTCTCCTTAATGCAAAACAGCCTCCACTCCTCTATTAAGGAGTTGCCATTGTTGGAGTTCACCGGCTGAAGAAGTGTCTCGATCTCGAGAGTGATGTATTGCTCGTAAGCCTGCAGCGCCTTCTCCTTATCCTGGATTAGAGTGTTCAGCTCGTTAATCCTCTGGATCGCGTGCTCGTGGCTTGATGGCCAAGGATAGATAGATACATTAAATGCATCACAGATTCTACTAATTTTATCGTAGACCGCAGATGTAGTTGCACCTTGGAAGTAAATCACAAAGACCACCTTTTGGACATCTTTGCTCGTTTTGGGGTCCAGGATATTCTCAGCTATGGGCTGGAAGTGCGTAAAGGTGTTACCTCTTGTGGCTCTGAAAAGGGCTCTCGCAAACTTCTCCTGATCCTCATGCTTCACCACACCAGCAATGCTGCTGAACATCATGTCTCCAAACCCGGAGACCGTATTCATCCCGTCCGCAATGTTTGAGTTCATCAGAGGAGACGATGACGAGAGGCTCCTCCCCTGGAGTCCCCCCTCCCCCCTCTCCACTGCATTCGTCATGTAAAAATCCCCATTTGCTCTGCCATCATTGTACATCGAGATTGGAGCAAAGGAAAGGCTTGCCGCCTTTGCCACGGCACACTCCTCAATTGCAGAGCTCTTTTGGTATATTAAGTCCGCATTATTGTCTCTAAAGCTGATAAACTGCCCATATAAATTCTGAAGAGACTCCTCCACCTTATCCAGCTGGTAGACGTGGTCATGATCCAAGAAATTCTCGTAGTTCCCCTTTAGCACCTTGACATCGGGGAGCTTCTCAATCTCTGAAAACAAGACACGGAGAATACGCTCCATCTCGTCGATTCTCTGAATGTACTTCTTGTACTGACGGTTCATCGTGATGGAGTTCATGTCCACAAACTGCAAATTCACCTCTCTTCCAAGTATATCAATGTACTCCCTCGCTCTGTCATTTGGCAGGACCAGAGTCCCATGGGACATAGATTCAGACCTCAAAATGCCCATCTTGACCTCAAGACTCTACTAAAAAAACCCTTTTGATCTGTCCTCTCCCTAGCTCTCTCCGTCTCTAGCCACGTATTCAACCCCAGTAATTTGAATGGTTTTGCTTCTTTTAACAAACACAAGATTATTTGCCGAGAGAAAATGTGTACGTTAACTTGTCAATCTTTCATTCAAGACCCTTGCCTATATACACTCCTCTCACAACGCATTCAAGGGAAAGCCCACTTTTAATAGTACCAGTGGAAATTAATGCCCAAATATTTGCTTTTAATTTTCCCTTGTTTTCTTCCCTGAGTTTCTGTCACCTTGAGTTTTTTCCCTGGTGAATTTATTCAAGTTGAACCTCCAAATTTTTTTTTGTTTATCAATTATTTATTAAGTATTTTCACTATTACCTATTATTTAAATTGCTCCCATTTATTAGCTTTGTGACAAATATTCCATTTAATAATTAAAAAAACAAATTATTTCCCGTACCTTGCTCTCATTTATATTGTTTTTTAATTTACACCTAGTATTTCTTTATTACTAATGGACATTTATTCTTATGAAAATATTTTTCTGTTTACATGTTCCCGCCAAAAGTTTAAGCGGGCTCGATCCATAAGATATAGTGGCGCAGTCTCAAGGCTGGCGCCTGCCGAATTTAGATCATATAGGTAGTGAGGGCATGGAGTTTTGAAGAGTATTAAAATATGGGAAAGAAATAGAGGAGGGTCTAGAGTTTGGAGGGGGAGTTTCACTTATTCTCTGGTGGTGGCTGAGAGTCTTCGTTGACGCACACGCCTTTCCGGGGACTTCTGACCGCTTTGAGCGAGTTTGTGTTATTTTTTTTGGCTTAATTTTGGTGTGTATATATATGTACATTGTCCACCGATAGTCTGCACTAAATGACTAAGTTACGGATTTGCATAGACAATATTTGTATCGACTTTGGTGCATAGCGTTGTAAAAAGGGGGTTCTTTGCATAGTCTTTTGGGGCGGAGGACACTCGACTCTCGAGGGGGAAAGAGGGCTCTAGGACTCTCTTCATCCTGTATATATATGTATATATTTATGTGTGTTGTCTTCTCCCTCTTTTGATAACTTTGCTATGTAAATAAATGCATTTATTTTTTGACATGCAATTTTGTAACTAATTATAACGGAGTTTGCGCGGGCTCCTCCAGAGTACAAGCTGAGTAAGTGACGGAATTTAAATAATAATGTTTCGCAGATGAGAGAGAGTTTACACGAGTTTCACGCATATGTGAGGGATGTATTTAGTTCTGTGGCGGTTGACAGAGCTTTGTACATTTCGAGTTTGCTTATACTGATTGTAATTATCAGCCTTGGCTACAGCTATAGGAACAGAATAAAATGGGAGAGAGCAAAGAGGCTTAATGACACTAGGATGAGGGAGATACGAGAGAACCAAATGAAGGCTTGGGAGAAAGAAAGAGTGGAGCGTGCTAAGATCACAGAGGCTGATTGCGATACAAGCAAGGACAAGGAAGAGGAGGAATCACAGAGGAAGAAGATAAATAAATTAAGTTGGATGAGCACTAATTTGAATAGTCACATGAATCCACATTTTAGTCATATATCAACTTACAGACCATCCGTATCTAAGAGATACCCATGTAAGAAATGTTGTGGATAGTAGATCTTGTAGAAATCAATATATTTATTAGATATTTCAACCCATTAATAATCTATATAAGTTCACAGCTTTCCCGTTATCAACAAAACCCACACACGGTCCCACCCCCCTCTAGGCTAGAGATTTGAATCCTGGATACCTCCGCCTAAATTTGCTTGATGCATATCTAGTTGATAGCCCTGTCTGCCTGCCTCTAAAGGGTAATAATAGCCCATATTGGAATATGGAAGGCAATATGGACTTAGATTGGATAGTCCAGTCTGTGTTGGATATAGGGACTGAACCGGGTAGCTATAATTTGGCACTATTAAATAGGCAGGGGGGGCCTGAATGTTGTAGGCTGGCTGGAAGATTGAATTCACCTGCTGTGGAAACAGAAATGGGCCCCCGAAGGTAGAACCATAGTCCTTTGATGTGCCCATATAATATGGATAATTTATCACTGGGGTCACTGGGTATCTGTGGAAGATTCCTGATATTAAATTGGACTTGACATCCGAGGCAGACCCAGCCTCAGGCCCCAATCCTAATCCCAACCCTGGTCCTAATCCCAACAATGCACCCGAAATGGGCTCAAAACACGAGCTTTGAATCGGACCTTGTGACTGTCTTCTTTTGTGTTGTAACTCTGACTCCAACCCGGATCCCACTGTCAATCCGGGTCCTGCATCTAACCCGCTATCTGGTCCGATTCGTAGGCCAGACCCTTGGCTAGTATCAGTTCCAGATTCAAATATGGAGTTGTGGCCATAGACATTTGAAGATTTGTCTCCAGTCGAGCCAGAGTAGGTCTTGGAGCTCGGAGAAATGCTTGAGATGGACGAGTTGGAGAGAGAGCTCAGGTAGGAAATGTTGCTCGCGTCTGCCTGGATGTTTCTGTAGACAATATTGGAGGCTGTGTTCTTGTCCAAGGAGAGACTGGAGGGGCCATCCCCAACGGTACTGCCCTCACCTTTGAATTCTGATCCTGGCTGAGGGACCATGAATGATGAATACATCGAAGATCTATCTATTGGCGAGCTCAACTGAACTTGACTTAATTCTGAACCAAGGTCCTGAAATATAGAAGATGATGTAAAATTTGAAGAGATTGATTGTATTGAAGGTATCGAAGGTATCGTTATTACAGATTGTGAATTAATATTTAATGGATTACTTTTAAATGATGTATATCTAATATCTCTAACATCATCATCCAAGTCATCATCCAAATCATCATCCAAAGCATTATTCAATTTCTTTTTTTTCAAAGGTGACTGTATAGTATCTCTCTCATCCTTGGTGTGGCTATTGTCCAACTTTTCAAACTCCGTCTCCTCCTCCAACCTATGGCATTTAAACACCTTCCTATTCCTTGGCCTCCCCTCGCTCTCAGTCACACCTCCCTCGACCTTATCATGTGGAGAATAACTACCTATAAAACAGCCATGATGATCCTCCTCATCTAGCTCACAAGTCAGATCATGACTGGTCTCATACTCTGCAAAACTCTCGTATTCTCGCTCCCCTCCATATTTTGGGTTTAATCTGCTCTTCTGTTTTGCCTTCATCTTTAGTACGAGCCTTCGTTCCGGATCCTGGCCTATACTCTGCTCCTTTTCCCTATGCTCTCTCCTCTCTTGCCTCTGCTTTGGTCTTGACCTTTGATCTTGATCTTGTTCGTGACCAGACCCCAAATCCTGGTCCATCTCTTGTAAATGGAGACCCATAATCTCTTTGGAAACAAAGCCCTTTCCTCTGGCAAAAATCTCCTCAATCCTCTCCTCTGAATCGGATTTGAGGCTATTTGGAGTGCTACGATTGTTGGCACCCCCTTCCTCTGCCTTACTCAACTTTTGAACTCTGACATTGCTCTCAGTCTGAGATGAGTACGGAGGCTTGTTGCTTACCTTGTCACCATGAACTCTAGGAGAATCCACATACTCCATCCTCCTCTCGCTTTCAAGTATTGCATTCTGCTCATCTAGGGCCTTCCTGATCATATCATCCAATTCTGACTGCTTATAGTCGCAGGTTACTATCAGATTTGCAATGACCTCGCCATTCTTACTATTTGCATGAAGATCTCTAAAGTACCTTCCCACAGAATCCCTGAAATGACGTATTCTTGTATCTACAAAAGTGGTCACATGATCTCTATATAAAAGCCTCATCTTGGGCTGTCTTGGCCATATCTTCTCAACAAGATACTCCCTAAGCCCATCTCTGGCCTCCTGATGAACATACCATGTATCATGCTTTAGTACCAGGAGAAAGACGATCTTATTAACTAGGGATGTCAGTAGACTGGATATTCTCTTCTTAAATGATCTTTGGAGCAGGTCTCCCGGAAATGTTGAATCCAAATCCATATCATCCGGAAAATGCTTTCTAAATAGCTCAATCTCATCCTTTTCAATCTTGCTTATTGGTATTGTCACGATACTTTCCGAGTCAAAAGTATCAATCCATCTTCTGTGCTTTGGAACAGGCTCTGGTAGATATAACTTAAGCTCCCTTTGATACAACGAACACTTAAATGTAAATAGTTCAGTTGCTCTTCTCATTTTGTATGATACAAACGCACATAACTCCTCTCTAGATCCAAATGCGGATCTAGGAGGTACCAGCAGAGAATTCCCAGTCATTAGATCTGATCATTTAACTTACAATGTTTGTCTTTCCCAATCTTCCTTGTCTAGTCTCGGAATTTGCCGAATTGCACTAATAATATTCCCCAGTGTGACTCGTGATCAAACCAGGTACCTAGTAAAGCCTCGTCTGAAATTTCATACAGCACTCTTTCAGCTCTTTCCTGAAGTAATCTATCCGAATCTTTTTTGCTAAGCTTTATGTTATTATTATTATTATTATTATTATTATTATTAATATTATTATTATTATTACTAATAATAAAATGATTCTTCCATAACTCTATTTCCCCATCAACCAATTAACTCTTTTCCTCCATCCACATCGTCACAAAGATCGATATTACGATTTCATTTCATGTTGTTACGTATTGCCTTAATATGCAACAATTATACATTGTCGAGCGATGACACGAGACGAGACGCGTGCAATTTAAATGAAAAGAGTGTGATAAGAGTTCTGGGTGGGGGTCGGGAGGGCGGAGGAGAGGTATATTACGGAGTTTGGAGTTGTGAGGGGGGCGGACGAAAGATGAATAGGGAGAGCAAGAGTGGAGAGTTTTTTAGGAGGAAGATTTAAAATAAAATTAAAAAATATATATATAAATCCCTGTGATTTTCTGGTAAAAATAATTTTTATTCAATTATGAATTAAAAAATGTCGATACCGGCGCGCCACACATTGCCGGTATTGCAGTGCTGCACAGCGTGGTTTGGCGCCAAATGACGTAAGATGTTTGACGAGTTTGAGGGGCTGCTAAATGAGAGAGGAGCATGTTTGTATGGAGGGGAGGGAAAAGTAGAGGGTCGAGCGAGGCTGGGTTCACTTGGTGTAGGAGAACGAGCTGCTGGCGGCTCTCATTTTGTGGAGGCCATCTTTTTCGACATCGGCGAGCAGCAGCTCAAAGTCTTTTTGAGGAGCAAAGTTATCGTAGTCAACGTTGTAGCAGGGGAGCTCTCCGTGTATGGATTCGTCGGTTAGAGGGTCGCACATGTGAATGGATTCTAGAGGAGGCTTGAGTCTGAAGTACACATTTTCCCTCATTCTAAGCTCGTCCAGATGCCTAAGAATCTTGAATGCGGTCTCTGTGTCAGTTTCGCCCAGATCTAGGACTCCCTTTTGAACAAAAGGTATCATCAATCTGGAAAGCTTCCTTACCCAATCGTCTCTGTCCAGCTCCCCAAAGTTTAAAATCCCCATGAACTCTTGTTTGCACGCTTCACGTAGAGAGTCGCTGATGTATAGTATGCTCATTATGATTCTAACCTTTATGGGAGTGCTGCAGTCCTGAAATCTTGGGACAATGTACTCCACCAGATCCTTTGTGAGCATTGAGGACGCCTGGCAGCTGCTCCAAGACATGCTCAAGGCCTGGAGATACTTTATATAGGGCTCATACCCCTCTTCATCGTCCTCACTCCCGCTTCCGTCTCCAGATTCTGAGCCTCCAACCTTTCCATCTCTCTCCGTGGAGCTTGGTTTGAGCTCCTGTCCCAAGTCAATCTGTACCTCACTATTCCTCACTTTTCGAACAGAGCTTGAACTCGGGTCTTTCTCGGACTCTGATCTTGAGTTTAAGCCAAAATCTGCACCATTACTCAGCCTCAAACTGCTATCTTTCCCTTTCTCCACTTCATTGCTCGAACTGCCACTTGACCCCCCCTGCTCCTCACTAAGTTCACACCCCTCCTTTGGCCCTGACTCTGCAGCTGCCTCAGTCTCGGAATAGTCTCTCTTCACCATTTTTCGTGCACCCTCAATATTACAGACCCAAATAGTGATTTGATCATTGCTGGTCAAGCCTATTTATTTATCAGGTACCGGACATGGAAACTCCTTTTCGAGATAGCCGTTCCCAATATCCTCTCCTAATTGCTACTCTGAAACCCCTTGCAGCTATTATGTCTGCCTCACCAGCTAAACTATCTGATTATCTTATTTATTTATATATGCTCAAATTTACCCCTATCAAAACTTATTCTAAAACTGTACCTAATTACTCAACATTCTACATTACTAAATGTTAGGCCGGTTTTCCCGCCAAAACGTGGATTAGCCTAGCCCCTATTTTTTATGGTGTTTCCATGACCTTTAGGGTTAAGGTCTTTCCAGTCGTCCCAGAGTCTAGATTTGACCTCATCCTCCTCTTCCTCCCTGCTATACTCTTTATCGTGCAGAATTCTGTCTCTTTCTTCTTTCTTTTTTCTGGCGTCAGCTGAAGACTTTTCCTGCTCCAAGGCATCTCTAAGCTCCATTTCCGCAGCTTCTGCGATGGAGATGGTGGGGAGATTGTGGCTCGTCCCGAGAACCTTGGTGTAGAACTTCTCCCTGCTGTTTAATAGCATTCCTTCTCCGCGATTAACATCCATAAAGTGCATATTGTTGTTCTCCTTGGATGTTAGGTATCTAACGTTAGGGGCAATGTGATGCACATTCAAAATATGAGCAGGATCTTTGGCCTGCTTGGACATGCTTCTAGAGCTTATACGGGAATCCCCTACCTCGTTTTCAGGCCCCCTTTCCTGGTTCTTAATCATAAACTCAAGGATGCTGATTTCATTATTGATCATCGTGACATGCTCGGTTGCCTCCAAAAAGAACAGGTTAATAGCCTTAATAAACATATCTCTGTTTTCTCCTTCGTCCGGCAGGTTGAATGAGGATTTGAAAAATAAAGACAGTGTTGACTTAAGTTCCTTAATCCTCTTAAACCTCGCAATTTTAATTTGTCTAACATCCCTTGCTTGAGACTTTTCCTTTTCATCAATGTACCTTCTTCTAATTTCAGAATCGTCCACCAAGTTTAAAGATTCCTCGAAGACAGTGTTCCTGACCTCAAGCACATCATTGAAAAACTGAAAGTAAATCTCCCTGATAGCTTCTAAGTCGGACTTCCTCTCCAGTTTCTCCTTTGGCACAGCGTGATCCTTGACAAATCGGACTGTCTCCGCCTTTACAAATGAGTACAACAGGTACTTTATATCCGCTGTGCTCAAGTCCTCAATCTCCTCGTTTCTCGAAATTAAACTAGAAAGATCCACTTGGCTCTCAAAATCTAAAATCTCATCATTTAGCTCAGTTGCCTTCTCCAAGTCAGGCTCTGATAAATCATCGTAAACTTCGCGATAGTATCTCGCCAGAAAACTCAAAAACCTCTCAGATATCTGGGAACTGTCCATCTCAGTTATTCCATTATATCCACTAGATTATTTACTTTTTTAATTAATTTCAAAAGAAAAAAAACTAGATTATTCGTGATCATATACCTATAAATCGAGTGTGGCGCCAAAAAGGGTATCGGAATATATAAATTAGTACAAGGTGATATATATAGATAAATAATTAAATTAAGCTTTTTATAAAGGTAAAAATGTAAGTAATATGTCACTAGTTTTTGTATACATATATATATATAT
>JAPCXC010000032.1:0-35665 GCA_027243985.1 Cryptosporidium canis | reverse complement strand
GATATAGATATATGTGTATATATAATACTGAATACATGCAAGTGAGCTGTAATTAGTAGTTTGCGTGATTGATTGAGCGACTAATATCCCGGGAGCCGGTACTTGGATGATTTGTCAGCATTTACAGTGGAGAGGCAAATTAAGTTCGTGAGTTTAAATCCGGGATCAGTGATCAGCTTAAGAGTTCAAAGGGGGTGAACAGGAGAGAGGTCCGGAGGAGGATCTTTAGCGACTCCCTCAGGTGCAGAAATAGGTTGTTTAGACGAGTTGAGTAGGATTGAAACCCCTAGGGTAGGAGAAGAGATTAACTATGGCAATTATTGACTTGGCTAGCCTTTGCTCGCCAATACATACATTTAGGAGGGGTCTGATATTTGGTCAGAGTCAGAATGCGGTCGGAAAGGAGCAGGATGTGGAGACCAGAGGATCGTCTGTAGGTGCGAGTTACTTGAATAATTCGCTTCTGACAGTGCATGGGGAGTTTTCTCAGTGTGATGCAGCAAATGGCGGAGGTGCAAAGGGTCAGAACGTGGTCCAGGTGTCCAGGGTGGGTTCGGAGTTGGAGACAGAAAGGTCAGGAGTGGCGAGTTTGAGTGCAGGCCCGAGTAGTTGCCTGGCTGCTGGGTTTGGTCAGAAGTCAGATTCATACTCCGCCGGTGGTTCAAAGGTCATGGACAGCAAAATGGGATGTCATTTAAAGACTAATCAGGAAAGTGCTGTTTTGGTTAGACAGGTACCAGGCACTCCGGCTCATGATGGGGGCCTGAATTTAATGAAGATTACCCAGAATATCCAGAGCTATGGATTTAGATTTGCCTACGAAGGCCCGAATGTGTACCCAAGCATGAACGCTTCGAACTCCCACTGTAGCTCCATCGGCATAAATGTCAGTGGCTACCAGAAGAACACGGTGGCAATTTTTGACTTGGACGACACACTCATACCGACCGACTGGATTAGAGATACTTATTCTAGGATTAGACAAAACCCTACACTGAGTTATCTGTTCTCCAACTCCTCCAGCAGTGTGTACCAGTATATAAGAATGCAGATTGACCAGCAGGTGAACTATCAGCTAGTTCCTAATATTATAAGAATACTGGCATATGCCAAGAGTACTTTTTTGGATGTGGCCATTGTCACAAATGCAAGATCCACGGGCTGGCTGAAGGTTATTGAGAGCATGTTTCCGGAGCTGGCCAATGCTCTGGGTGAATTAGGGATTCCAATAATTCGAACTAATCCAACCGGTAAGGAGCCCGAGATTGAGGACGGGGACAAGTATTTCAACTACTGGATGTTGGCCAAAAAATGTGAGTTTGAGAAGATAGTAAGTAGATGGACCTCAGGAGCTGACCATATGAAGGTTGACCTGATGAGCATTGGTGACAATGATTTTGAGGAATGTGCTGCTGCCCATTTGGCTGCTGTGGACAAAGCTGTAAGGTACTCCAAGATTATCAGATGTACATCAGGACTCTCTCCAAAGGCCTTCATTATCCAGCTGCAGGCCATACATAGTGCAATCGAGATTGAGAGAAAAAGGAGCTCCCCTCACTCGTGGATTAATTATAGCAATACAGTTTCATCCATCATCATTGAGAATGGCCAAATGTCCAACATAGACACCAACACCCTGAATGTTTTTGAGGATTACTCCACGGAGGACGAGTAGTCGGCCTCCTGTTGGAGCTATGAGTGCATGCGTGGCGAGCCAGAGTAACAGGCTACGGCGTGATTCCTGGGATAATATGGTGTTAACAACGGGCCAATACGGAACGACACCTGTCCCCAAAATAGGACAAACGGTCCCCAGGCCCGGAGAAGGAGCCTAGATTGGTTGCCCTGCGTAGAGCAGCTGTCGAGGATGATCTGCCTCGCTTTGGTGCTGAACAGAAAAGAGAGATGGTGGGGCAGGGAGTGGACTTGGATATAAGCTTAATTGAGCTAGTAAAGAAGAGATACTGATATTTAGGACAAAGCAGGTGGAAACTAACAGTCAAGAATATACGACTCGGACTAGACGAGTCTGAGCTGAGTAAGACTGCTACATTTTGGTTGGGTCGGTTCCTTGCTTTTCGGAGTATTCATAGTGAAGCTTGGAGACATCCTCTCCCGGGACGTGCTTCACAATACCGTCCTTGGTAATCTGGTAAACCCTCACAAGACCTCCTGAGCCACCATCTCTATTAGTTGCAATGACGATCGCCCTCTTTCCGAGATCAATGGCCTCCTCGTCAGTCAAGTCAAATCTATAGCCGCTGTCCAAGACACCATATGCATAAAGAGATCCAGATCCAACCGAAAACTTGCAATCCTTAACTCTGGAGCCCTCATTATCCACATAATAGAGGTGTGGACCATCCTTATCAAATCCTGCAATCATGATTCCTGCTGAAAGATCATATGCTCTATAATGGAAGAATATATTAGTGATCATTTTGGATGCGCCTGCGACACTAATTCTCTCCCCATTTCTAAGCTCATATAGTCTGCATAGCTTTGAAAGGACTCTCTCCCAGTATGAGCAGTCCGCAGCGCCACCAGCCATGGTCCCTAGCAAGAAATCATTGATCTGAATGATCTTCTTGACTTCTTGGCTCGCGATATAGCTTCCCTGTGAAGCTCTGCTGTCAACAGCCAGAATGACTCCTCCCTGGTAGATGAAGCCCAGCGTGGTCGTACCCTTATTCATCATTCTGCGCATCTCGCCCTTGTTATAGTCGGAGACAAACTTGCATGGATTTTCAACCGGGGCATACTGGAAGGTTTCCTGGTATATCCTCTCGATAAACTCCTTCTCCTCGGTGTCCTTTTCAAAGAAATTGAGCTTAAGAAGCCCCGGGCGGCTCAGATTCTGATTTCCAGCTCCATACTGAGTTATGGTCTCAACGCCCGAATCCAAGAAATCAAAGGTCATCTTAATTAGTTTAACTCGTAAAGATTGGACTCAAGTAAGTAGATGTATATGTTTTATATTTAAATGATTTAGAGTGGATGATTCAAGAGTACTGCGATTACCACAATATTACAGACTATTTCGCAAGCCTTAACACACTTTATCTGATTTAGGGTTGCAAACTAGTACCACTATTTAACACAATAAGTTTCCGTTGCTCTCCCCTGTTTCAGAATCTCTTGGTTTTAATGTTTTAAATAAATATCCTCAAGCTGCCTTTAAGTACCGCCCCCCCGTAGTATTAATTTATACTTGTGAATATTCCGAGGTGTTAATAAATTGTTACTTATTTGCAAGCATCCCCCCAAAAGTTCCCGCCAAAAAGTGGCGGTATCTGACTATTTAGTTGGAATGTGTGTAAAGGATTAAATAGGCAGATAGGATAGTAGGATTAACACATGTTTATGGAGAAGAGGGTGGGAGTGCCAATAGTGAGTTTTGATTCTGCCATAGGGTTGTCTCTGTAGGACATCTGGATGGACGTTTGCCCGAGAGGTTCTCCGGATTATCTACAGGAGCTGCTTTTTTTGATGCTGGTGTGAATATCCGAGCGAATAATTTCTGGGAAAGGCTAGGGAAGTCATAGATAGTGAGTTAGCAGCCTCTGTGTATTGGTAAGTTGCGAGGGGAGTTTGAGCTGTATGCTTTAGGAGTTGAGGCTGAAAGATGGAATCAGCATAGCTGACTCCATTACTCTTTATTTGCGAGTTGTGTTTAAGGTTTCAAGTCCAATAGTGGTCTTTTTGCGTATTATAGTTGACGCAATTGTGAGTGAAGTCACAGAGATGGTGGAGCCTGAGGTTTCTGAGTGGTTGGAGTTAAACATTGGTAAAAGCTTTGTGGTCTTGCTGAATGAGTTTGTCAACGATGGCAAGATATCTCCAACTCAGAGTGCGAAAATGATAGATAACTATGTCACTTCATGTTCGGAGGTTTTGAAAAGGCACGTGAGATCTGGTAGAAAGCTCCAGTGCGAGGGTGTTATTAGCTATTACAACAGTATTGAGGGAAAGTGGGACCTGGTAATCAAAGATGTTGTCATTTTCGGCAAGTCTCTAGGAAGAGTGAAGAGCAAATATGTCAAGGTTTCTGGTAGAGAGGCCCAGAATGCAGCACAAAACAATGGCATACTAGAGCTATAACGAAAAATAAACAGCAGTGTATTCGGAATAATTCTAGCTTATTTCTCAGAATTGTTACACCCAGACGAGGGCACTAGGGACACAGAGAGACGAACAGATTCCTAGTTTTCAATTTTTGGATGAGCGGGAGGTGGCTGCTCACTATAGCTCCTCACAGTTGACGCCACAGCTGAGGTTGTCCCCATTTTTGGAGGCAGATAATCGATAAGGACTGGAGTATTTAGGCTTGAACTCCGTCAAAAATTTGTACTTTCCAAGAACATTGTAGTATTTATCATACTGACGTATCTCAAAATAGGTCCTAAGTATGATATTGATAGCATTGATCAGACTCCTCAGACTCTCCCTTTCTTCACGCCCCAGACAGTCTATAAGATCCTGGGAGACCAGGACGAAATCAGTGGTTTGGTCTTTTGTGCAATCCTCAGCCAAACTGTCGTACTTTAAAACTGTCAGCTTTTGGGTTTGGTCGTATTTTGGCTTGGAGTTGGCAACGTTGTGTACGTTTTCTTTCCTAACCAGATTCCAATTAGCACTACTTGCATACTTTTTATAGTCAAATATCTTGGAGTAGAACGGGAGCAGGGTTGCCGCAAATAGGAACTTGTCAAAGATGTCCAGGGCTAACATGCTCCACGTCGATTTGTAAACCAAATCACTATAGCTGCTCATAACATTCCCCAAATAATAATAGTATTCGAACTCATTCTCTGCTGCGCTCTGACAAAATGGGATATAATTTTCCACAACATCCAACGTGCAAATTGACAGGTCCAACTCCATCATAGCACTGCAGTTTTCCTCCACCTCCTCGCTCATATTGTATCCAAGACTCTCCAACTCCTTAATAAAGTTTCCCGCCTCCCAAATTGCATGCAATCTCCCCACACTGTTGCAATTTGCATTGATATCTGATGTGGACGCGCAATTACTTGGCTGAATAATAACAGAGTTGGTTTTTTCTTGAATTTCGGATTTGGAGTCAACTAGTGCTTGAGATGGGGGGAAAAGGAGGAATATTGAGAGGGGAACTTTTAAATGATACTTGCCTCCTAGGAAACAGTAAACAATGGACTGCTCAAGCCAGACTGGGAGATTGTAGAAGCCTGGTGTTATTTGAAGAGTGACTGACTTTAAATTCTCTGTTGATTTAAGAGGTAGACTCATCTCAACTCTCCTCCGCTGGCTTTTATGATCCACTAGGGCAAGGTTCTCTAGCCGAATTTCCAATCTGGTGTTGTACTCCAAATTCAAGCTGGATATTCTTTTTGTTAATAGCCTGCCCCCTTCAGCCGTGGGGCTCGCCTGGCAGAGTGCTTCCCCCTCGAAGGAGGACAGTGTAACTGTTTTGTTTTTGATATCTTTATTGAAGGGGGGCTTAATTTGGATACTCTTCTCCCAAAAGAGTCCAGTTAGGCAAATTAGTAGGTTTGAGCTCCTGCTCTTAGAGTAATTAAACCTAAATTCAGATATCTCACCCAGTCTCATGGATGTAATACAGCTAATAAAATCACATACCGGAATGGTGTTTTCCCCACATATCCGACTCACTGACTCTTGGTGCTCAGAAGGATTATCCAGGCTAAGGAAAAGCTTTTCCCATTCTAATCCGGATTTAATGTCTTCAATCTCAGGAGATATTGCAAAGTTATCCAACACTCTTTCAAACTTCAGCTTGGAGATGAGTAGCCCTACTTTGTCCTTCTTTCTGGGAGATTTTAATGTAGCTCCCTTTCGCCAAACCTTCTTGCTTACTCCCTCACAAATCAAATCAATATGGAAGAAATCATACAGGGTGATTATAAACGCATCAAACTCTTCCGACTCCTTAATCAGATTTATCAACTTCCTTGACCTATTGTTATAGTTTTTATAATCCACTGGCAAAATAGAGTTCTCAAGTGTCTTACCGTTTTGGTTTCTAGGCTTTGAAAAAAGGGAACCCTTCTTTATCATTATCTTGGATCTCTCACCCTTTAGCATCTTTCGAAGTGCCATTTCAACTCCCCATGGAATTTCCCTTTTGCCAGTAGAGTCATAGTCTTCCTTTGAGTGATCCCCCAAAATGAGCTTTAGTCTCCCATTCTCAGGAGACGTCCTCAAACAATTTGTATTGTCACTACTAGGGTTTGTGTTCTGCAGACTCTCAAACTCAATAATGATCTCATCACCAATACTTGGTTTCTCATATCCCGTGCCGCATGATATGATCTCCTTTAGAACTCCTTTCACGGAGATTACCGAACAGTCACCGACGGAGTCTGAGGGAAGCTCATCATCTGAGTTTATCTCCGTAATGTCACTGATCTCAGAGTCAGAAGTCTCCGACATACTCCAAATTTACCAACTAGACAGCTTAATATTATATTATTATTACTTCTAATCGATTATTTGCTTAGCCCTTTATGTGCTTAATACACCAAAGGACTGCTATATTCAATTAATCCTAGTTTCAATTCACATAACCCGGGGGGATTTATCTCCAGTCGCGTAGCTCTCTCAAGTGTCCAGCTTATTTCCGCTTTCTCCATTTAATGACCTAGTGGTAATGTTACCTAAGTGATGGTTTGTATTGATATCCCTATCTTACTGTAGTTAACGCTGGTATTATAGTTAGCAAATTATGGTGCTCCCAGTTTTAAGCTAAACTAGTCTCCTCGCTCCGAAATATTATATAATACAACTCTATTACTCACAAAAGATGCTTAAAATTCCTACCAAATATTTAATCCCTCCATTAGGCTACTAACACTGATTTAGACATAATACTATAACTTTAAATAAACTAAGTGGGTTTGGCGGGCAATGTGGGACTTGAGTATATTATGCATGCAATTGGAGTCATTCAGATAGTAAACCTTATGATGAATGTATAAATGTAGGTGTAAATATTAGCTGTTTATTAGCAGCTCCAGGTCCTTTAAGAACAAGTTGGAGTTCAGTAAATTAGTTCCTCCTGCAACTATGTCGATATCATACAAGTTCCGAATAACATTTATATCCCTTGACTCCTCCAAAGTTATGCCTCCAATTACGAAGACCATAACTTTTAGAGGCTTTTTAGAGGGGTTGTAGTCGTCAGAGGTGGCTGGAAACCGGCTGTTCTTTAACTTGCCTTTGGCCAAATTCTCCAAAATGTAGTATAGCAAAGTCTTATGCTGGATGTAAATATTGTTATTACTTGACTTGCTTATTGTGTTCTTTGCAATATTCATCAATGTCTTATTTAGAAAGAGGTCTCCCGACCTGAAATTCTCTCCAAACACCTCAATAAGCTTATCAATATAATTTGCTTGCGAGCCTAGGTGGTGCTTAAAATTGTTAATTTGAATCTCTGCTTTCTCGTACTTCAACGAGTATAGAAGAGCAAGCCTTAGCTTGTCAAACTGAGACACCCTGCTGTCAGACAATAAATTTCCGATCTGAATAGAGTGCTCATCAATGTTATCACACACAGTCAGATCCTGCTCGATTGCAGATATTCTCATCAGATCTCTATCTTGAACGATCCTAGATATCTCATGTAGAATACTCACGTGCTTAAATATATTGTTATACTCCTTCTTGAAATCTGGGTACGTCTGGACAAATCTATTAATGTCTTCTATTGTTTCCAGACGCCGGTTCAACTTGGAGGACTCACTGTGATCATTCACCATATCCCTAATGGAGAATCCAATATCCCCGAAATTTTCGTATTTGTGACTTTTGAAGAAGTCGTCAAACTGCTCAGATAATACAAGCTCCTCATCATCGCTCTTGAGGCCATTTTTATTCTCTATAAACACCTTATTTTGACTTATCCCCAGCAGATCATGAATCATTGCATGGTAGGTCCACTGAGTTAAAAGGGGTGTAACGGGATCTTCCCTTCGATCAAATATCAATAAAACTGAATTCTCGCTCCTTTCCTCATAAATCTCAGGCCTTGAACAAACAAACTCCCCGGATACTATGTCAATCATATGAGAGTCCAATAGTCTTCTTTCCACTGCAAATGCCAAGTTCCTACATAATGGAGAGTTAGCTAGGTACCTAATCACTGGTACTTCTCCAAGTTGCAAACTGGCTGAATATATACCCTCAATCATTCTGGAAAATAATCTCTCTTCATAAGTGGTCCACTTTGATGGTAAGTTGTACATGGATGCTTTATATACAAGTTTAATCAGTGTGGAGGGAGGAAACATGAGGAAATGCTTTAATTAATCCTTGAAAGGATTTGTAAAACTTACCAAAATAATTCATGTTCAGGGAAAATAGGTCACTGCAAGGCACACTAAAATCAAGCCTAACCTCCTGTATTCTTTTCACAAGGTCATTTTCATCACTTATTGCAATTTTCTGCAACATTTGTGGAGAGATATTGTTTGTAAAGTAAACATAGTACTCCTTAAATATGGGGTTCTTAAGTTCATCACACAATATTGAAATGTTCTCCTTGTTTGGTCTAATAAAATAGATTCCTGAGAAATGTGGATGACTCGACCTATTTGAAATATCTATGAGTTCTGATAGAAACACCTCTCTCTTGAGCAATTCCGACTGAGTATATACCAAAGAAATCTGCTGAACAGTTTCTCTATCCAGAATGAGTACCTTCACACAAAGTTATTCATATGCTAAACTCTTGACTTTTTGCGGACATACTTACCTTGATCCCTGTTATTCTATAAAAAATGGAATCTATTAACTCATGACTACTCTTCACTAAGTTCATCATAATCACAGCTGCAAAGAGATATAGGTATTAGGTCAGATGAAGCGGCGATCTGGCAGAGACAAATGCTAGAACTATATCCTTAATACCTTATTCCAGTATGTTTGACAGAAATGATAACCTATTTATCTCAAAATTACTATTTTAAAATCCCTTCATGAATAATTATTCAAATACCGGCTAATACAAATTTGGCGCCTGTGCATGTGGGGCACAAAGGGATCCTGCTAGTTATTGGTTTGATAGGAAACAAGAAATGGCGGATGGTACATATTATATGTTTGGTACCTAGATTATTAAGTAATTGGTTGTGTATTAAGTTTCACAGGGATGTCCCACAGGAAGCGTGTGGTCTGCATGACCTGCATATCGTAGACTTTGAGTTAGTTGAACTCTGCTACCCTAGCTTAGATGAATCCATCTTTAAATATCTTGGATGGAATGCTGATTATTTGGCTCAAGCAGCCTTAGCCTCCTCCTTCTCTTTCATCTTTTCCCGAATGAAGTCATATAGATCCTTGTTAGTTTTAAGTCTCTCCTTATGCAAAGAATTCGGGTGGTCCACTTGGAGACAAACATTACTGAATTTTTCCCAGCAGGCTTTAATGAAATTCTTTAGGAAGAAATTGAGCAAGAACTTTGGGGGCTCAAAAAGTAGGTCAATCTTCCATTTAAAGATAAGGTGAGTCAAATCGTCCGCCTCCGGACTAACCAGTCCTCCACCAGAAATGTTTGCTCTATTTGAATATCCCATGTAGTATGGAACATCGATTTGTAGCCTTGGATGAAAGCCATGATTCTCAATTGAAGATGCATGGACAAATATTCTATTATTGGGAATGATTTCATTACTTGTCCAAATCTCTAAAATAATCTCTCTGTTGGAGAATGGCCATGGAATATCTATATATATCGCAACAACCAAATGCACCCTATCTTTATGCATGACTTCCTTAATAGAATTCAATCCAAACTTTATTGGAAAAGTGTAATACGGAATCCAGCAACTATACAGATCTCTCTCATAAAATACCGATAGAATGTTCAGTATATTTGTTTTAATAGATCCTTGAAAGCATATCTCGATAACTGAAGAGTTCTCATAACCTCTATACCACAAGTCAAATGGGTCCTTTTGAATAATGTACTGCCACTCCTTAGGTCTTGTTTTTGTAACTAGTCCTGAACACTGCTCATAATCTTTGTCTTTAAATAAGTTTCCATCATCATCAAAATAGCCATCACAGCTATTTTCCAATTGACTGCTCTGGGGATCTAATGACTCCAATAGGCTATTGGATGATTCGAATGACTCATTACTATCTGTGTCATCTCCTGAAAAGAACACATCGCTACTCTGACTTCTCAAAAGGAACTCCTTAGAAAAATCCTCATATTTTTTATCATAAAAGTCAGAGTTCACATTAATTCCGCTAATTTCTAGCTCAATAAAGCTATCTATAAAGTACTTCACGCATGCTGCTCTTCTTTGTATCTCCAATATTACTGGATTACTCTTATATACACGTGCAAAACCATACCTAAAGATAAAAATAAAACAGTAAATTTACATGTATATGTAACAAAAAATTAATTAAATATCAGATAAACATACGTTTTTATTAAGTTTTGTATTATCATATGCGATTCCCAGACTCTTTCATCCTTGTATAGTATAATGGCCTGGCCTAACTTCTTCTCAAACTCCACCATATTTAACTCCTCAACACTCAGCTACTCAATGAACGCAGGCTCAGGATCTTTTATTTACAACCAAGCTAGTGCTTCTTTATGCAACTAGTAGCAGCTATTTACTTGCTTTGAGAAAATAAGCAACTTTAACTGCTTTTAATTTCATTTCATTTTGGGGGTTGCCGCCATTTGTGTGTATTTACTTTATTAAACGATACCTTAAAATTAATGTAGATGCTACTTTCTTTTAGAATTTAGCACTCTTATTTTATGAACATAGTTTTAAGGGTCTTATACAGCTATTTTCTTTTGAAACATAATGGGTGACTCAATTCGTGAAAACCCATCCATAGACATCCTAAATGAACTAAAGTTAGCAGGAAACAACCAGATAATAAGCCACAATGAGAATCAATTTGATGAAATTGCAAAAATAAATTTGAACCATATAGAAAATCTCCAATATTTAAAGCCCTTTATTAGTAATTCCTCAAATGAATCTCAATATGATGTTGCTGCCTTGGTTCACTTGCTAAATTTACAAAGAAATAAAATGAGAGTCTTAGCTTATCTGTAAGTTTCTCACACTCCAAAAAACACGTGCTCATATCTACATACTAACTGAAATTATAATCCTTTAAATTGACTAATTTAGTAAAAAAAGATGTGATCAGCTAAAAGCATATAGGTGGAATCATGGTAAGGAGTTAAATCATGAAGTCCAGTCTAGAATCTCAAAGAGTGAAGAGAAGTTTTTTGATGAATATTGTAGCATTCTGGACGAATATAATCAAAGTATTAATAGTAAATTTAATCTTCCTGAATCTGATATTTGCCACCAAAAAATAGGAAGTAATAATCAAGGTAATTACAATCTATGTCAAATAATCAACCCAGGAGTCTACTCAAAAGCCGTTCTCAACTTTAATAACGGAAAGTTTGAAACCAAACACGAACCCGTCTTCTATAACTCTGGCTCATTCTCATTCTTTACCAGAGAACAAATAAACTCGTTTGGCCACAACTCCGACATTATCCCTATTCAAAAGACCTAGAGTGTTACTTAAAAATCAATATACACAAACAATTATATATACATCACTCATCAAGATTCATTATAACATAGACAAATTGTATTTTTGGTCCGAAAGCAAAATAATCACGGTAACCAAATTTAAATGTGCCATATAATAAAAATATCCACATGCACACACGCAATTTTATGTGCACACATTTTTTTAACTTATATTTATAACTAACAGTTATGTGTGTGCTCAACCGGCTGGAAGGTAAACAAATATTTTTTTGAATTCTCAGCTTTTTTCATTTAGTCTGCGATTTTGTTCATCTAAATAGAAGATATTGTATTTTGTAGATTTAGGACGAGTTTACAGTCAGTAAATGCAAATATTAAATCCCACAAAATCATCATGCTATCCTTGCACTTTTAAATTCTAAATAAGTTCCTCTACTAACCTGTGACTTTTGCCATATTCGAGAATCTTAAATAGACATGACGCAGAGGGGAATATTTCATCAAAAATAATAATTATATAAAGTATGTAAAATAATATTCACTTAAAGGTAGAATTGAAGTATATTTATATATGGTTAAACTGATTGAATAAATAATTCATGTAATAAAGGAATAGTTCAGAGTATTTTGAGGACAATATAAGGGAACCCCCAATTACTATTTCTCTTCTTTGAGGATTATCATTGTCCCAATTCTAAGTGGAATATACTTTGAAGTTTCCTACATATATATCATTTATGAAATTAATATTACATATTTAAGAGAAGAATAAAACATCATTCTTCAGACCTTAGAAATCTGTTTCAGAATTTAATTAATCAGCTTTTTTTTTAGCTGAAAAAAGTAAAGTTTCAGACTATAATAATTGGACAATTATAGCAATTTCTAAAGCTTAACGATTAATATGATTCTATGAAAGGTAAAATACCCGGAGTGATTAAGAAACGTCACTATATTATATTGATAACTTGATTGAAAATAAGTGGTTTAATAAAGAAATTCGGAAGCTTACTTAAGTTATATAAGCATATTATTTTGTGAATTATATATATTGTTTATATAATAAAGGCAACAAGTTGGAATTCTAAATATATAATTTGGAATTTTATGGGTGGGTGTCTCTCAAAAAAGTCTGTAAGAGAGAACGAGTTCGTTTTTTCTCCAGAGAGAAATAACTCTGCTGGTAACTTACTTAATTTATTCCCAAATTCTTTGTTAAATTCCTGTGAAAAAATGGAGGGAAGTGGAAAAGGATACCCAAATTACACAGGAATAAACTATGACAGAAGAAGGCTTTCAGTCAGCCAAAGTGACCCTGTAAATGATTCTGATGTCGCTGATACTCCAAGGGGTAGAGCAATGTTTAAGGCTTCTTATAAGGACTCTCCAATGTATAAAAACTCAGAATTATTGCCACCAAATGCTTCAAATAATATTGGGAATGGTAGTAGTATTCAGGGAGCGAATAGTTTGGAGCTTGGTAATTCTAGAAGAAGGCTTTCAGTAACTGGGGTGCTTTCTCAAAGAGCGCAGGAGACGTTCGAGTCCAAGGCCGAAGAGATCATTGGAGATGAGTCGGGAAATTCTGAACTCCAACGAGGAATAGGTTATGTCTGTAGGAAAGGATTGAAGCCAGAGAGCCCAAATCAGGATGACTTTTTCATTTTGAAGACAGAAAATTGGGGACTGTATGGCGTTTTCGACGGACATGGGCCATTTGGACATGATGTAAGTAATTTTATCCAGAAGGATATGCCATCACTAATTCTTAAGGATAAACAATGGAAAACTCATCCACAAGAGGTGCTTCACTATGCATTTATTAAAGCAAACCAAAGGTTGCAGGAGCATGTTTTGGAGACTAACCAGTTTGATTGTAGTCTCTCGGGAACAACAGCAACAGTAATTCTTCATCTACCATTGGAGAACCAAATCATTGCAGCACATGTGGGTGACTCTAGGTCAGTTCTCGCAAGATGGTCTAGATCGGGAAGAGTTTTAGAGGCTATTGATCTTACACACGATCATAAGCCGAATTCGGAGTCAGAAAAGCGAAGAATCATTGCAGCTGGGGGTCAAGTAAAAAGAATTGAAGGGGATATTCCATACCGTGTCTTTATTAAGGGGAGGATGTATCCTGGTCTTGCTATGAGTAGAGCTATTGGAGATACTTTGGGATACCAAGCTGGTATTATCCCTGAGCCGGACATCAACACTTTTCAAATACAACCGGAGAAGGATGCATTTATTTTAATTTGTTCGGACGGAGTTTGGGAATTTATTTCCTCTCAGGAAGCAGTTGATATTGTAGCAGAGGGAGGCTCGTCTGATGCACAGATTTCTGCAGAAAAGCTTGCTAGAGAGGCTTGGAGGAGGTGGATTCAGGAGGAGGGGAATGTTGTTGATGACATTACAGTCCAGGTCATTTATCTTCATTCATAGGCGGAAGGAAATGAATATTGCCAAAGAATGAGAGATAGAGAGAAAGAAGATTAATTATTATTACTATTATTATTTTTTTTTACACCACGTGTTTTTGCGAGGGAAAAAAATTAATTTTGTTATGGGCCTTTAAATTTTGCAAATTAATGCATATTTGAATTAAATAAGCGTGTATTTAATTAATTCAAAATTCAGTTAGAAGAAGCTATATGGTCAATCGATGAACACAGAAATTTAATGTAATTTCAATATTTGCATTGAATCATGAATTCGGTTTTTTCTTACAATTTTCTGATTTAATTTTGTTTTTTTTTGAAATGAGTTTCTGGTGTTTATAGTTTTCCATGCATTTGGCGGTTGGTTTGCAAAGATAAATAAATCACTTAGAGAAATTTGTGTAGGGAGAAAACGTTATATGAGTGGATGTTGCATAGGTAGTATGACAGTTAGTTAGGTATTAGAGGTAGGGATTTGTCATCTGTAATTATCATAGCAAGTGGTGGGAAACAATATCGGGTGTTTCGAGTTTCAAGCGTCGACTAATACTAGAGTGATGAGGATACATTTAGAATAGTGAACAAAAATTGCTTCTTTTTCCTCTTTCTCTCGCTTAAAAAGGTCTAGCTGGTGCAGATACATGTTTGAATGTCGAAGTTACATTTGCAAATTATCTAGTTAAATTTATTATTAACCTCGAGAATGAAAGTGATGACAGAATACTAGTATCTTAAAATTTTGCTTACAATCAAGAGGGGATATAGTATAGCGGATTAATTATTACATATAGCCCTAGATAATAAAAGCAAAGTGCAGTGTGGGGTGGCGCCCAATCCTTGAATGCAAATCTGATTATGATCACTTAAATGCAAAGGTGCACCATTGTCTATATTTAAGTATTATAAATTAAGCTGGATAAGGATTTGGACTAAAAGCAATATTCCAAATAATTGCGTGATTTTTAGTTTAAATAAGTTTGGATCTTGGTTTAATAAAGAGTTTGTGGTTAAAGTTTATTAATAATAAATATAAACAATAGAGTAATAAAGGGAATAGGAGTTTGGGTAGGCAACATACTAGCTAAAAAACAATTAGGGGACAGCTGTTTGATTGAAGTATACATATCAACTGTATGTACCACTTTTATGTGAAAGAAAAGGGAAATACTAGGAGTTAGCAGTTTGACAATTGTCTCAAGAATTGGAGAGTAATATTAAGAAAATGGCTCATTCTAAAGTTCCTCAACTGTTTGGAAGAAGCACTAAAGCACTGTTGCAGCTGCTTTTACTCTTTGTGTTTTTAGGTTTCGAGCAGATTAGCGGGGATAAGTTAGGTTCAAAATTTACTGGTTGGATGAATGAAGGTTTAATCACCTCCGTGAATAATGATACAACACTTTCAGAATGCAAGATGCTGCTTCCTTACGGAGTAGACCAGAAAGAAATTATCAAGGTCGCATATCACTGCAAGGATGGTGAATTCATCTCGTATGTCGGGGTCAACAACCAGGGTGTTGATCACTCCAAAGTCAACTACATTGACGAGATTACAAATATCAAGATTGGGTGCTCTGATGGCGGTTCAGCTATTTCATTCGGAGGGTCTAGACTGAACTACTATAATAATACAAGTCCAGGATACCCAGTAATAGCTTCATCCATAAGTGCGAGCTTCACTCCTGGTGGTTCATCCAGGATTCCCTCTCTTGTATTACTGGAGGGCTTTTTTTCACAGATCCACTCGTTTTCCATTAGGAGAAGAGTCAATTCGTTGGAATCTACCAACTCTAGAAAATGGTCAGGAGAAAAATTTGTCGGTGGTTGTTTTGCCTTAATGCCAACTCCTCAACCAGGTGGAGTCGTATATTCCATTGCAGGAATTGGATTTATACCCATAGGAAATCCACCCAGCACATTAAGCTACTCAAATAAGGGTATTTACATGAAGAATATGATATATACAGTCGGAAAGGCCTTCTCTGAGTGTCAAACCTTAGAGGGACCTGATCTAGACCATAAAAAGAAGGATCACATAACCTACTACTCTGTCATGTGTCCGAATGGTCACTTTATCAAGTACAGAACATACAAAAAGTACTCCTTCGGAACCAATCATTTGGCTTCCATTGAGGTAAGTTCTTCGCTATAAATCACTGTCTTTTGATTCGCTGACTTGCTCCAATCTTACAGATTGAATGCGTGGACTATGATGTTAAAGTTGAAAACTCCATTCACAACTCTTTTATTAGATTGGGAGAGCATAAGGGAGGACCTTGGATAAGTCACGAGAAAGTTGACGAGCTTGCATCCATATATGTAGCATACTTCAACTCCACCTCTAAAGAAAACTGCAAAGGATCAAATACATGCAACCCAATTGCTCTAAGGTACTTTAATAAGGACGGGAAGGAGTTCTCAACCTTTATTAACAACGAATTTGGAGTGAAGAGGCTGTTGAAGAGAAAAACCGCCATCAAGGAGAGACTATGGGTTGGAAAGAACCCAAATATGATTTGTGCAGGGGTTAACAAGGATGGCCAAATAGCAAGTTTTGGCATTGGATACAAGGAGATGATTGAGCCCACTCCACTTTTCATTGACGCAGTAAAAGTGGTGAAACCCGAAATCATTGCCTATCCAATCTCCTTGCAGAAGAATCAAACAATCAACACTGCAATATCATACAATCCAAACGATGTCCAAATATCCTTCCTTTCAAGTAAGGCCACGGGATGCAATTACTCCTACTCGCCAGGAAAGGAGACTACAGGCAAAAACACCATTCAGGTTCACGCACAGTGCAAATATGATCCCGAGGGAACCCCACAGTACATTAATAAACTCATTATGTTTGTGGACAGTACCACTCAAGAGCTTAAACGAATCGCAGGAATCTGTAGTAATAATATGAGAGCATCCAAGAATGGAGATAAACACGAAAATGCCGGGGATCACGAGGATAACGTAAACATTGATATTGACCGCAAACTAAAGCAGGAAGATCAAACTAAGCTAATTAATATGTTTGACCAAGATAAATGGCCAATAAATAAATGGGCGCCATCTCCCTTCAGGGTCCAGCATGCATCCCCATACAAGCAGATTCATGCAGTGAATGGCGGGGAGCAGTTTCAAAATAGCTTGGATTTATCATTTGCATTTGGACAGTCCGTTTCGAACAATGTAGAGGTGATTTCCTCTCAGACAAGTCCCTTCAATTCTATTTACTTGGGTTATAACTCCGAAAGTACGAATCCAGTGATGCTAACAACAAGGTTGAGTGGCTTGGACTCGAATAAGAAGACACTTCTGATGCAGTATTCCAACTTCCTGGCTCCACATACAATTACTTACTGGGAAATCCCCAGTGTAGATGGTCATGTGATCTATACGGATTCGATTTGCGTTGAATTGGAGCAGAGAAATGGTAATATATTTGGGATAGGTTTTGAGGGTTCAATGTCATCGGTACCATATGATGTTTTGGATGAGAATGTGAGTACACTAAAGTCATCGAGTGGCGATTCAGAGAAGGATATCTTCATTGGTGGTAAACTGGAGGTTTTGGGGAAGCAAGACAGTGGTCTGATCATTGAGAAGAGTATTAACAAAAGCAAGTGCGAGAAAGTGGCATACAATCATCCACTAATAGATTACTTGAGAGAGAAAAGCGGTAGTAACTCTACAGAGACAGAAGTAGGAACTCAGTTCACGGTAACCTGTCCAAACTGTACAGAGATAGAGTATATCAAGGCGCATCATATAATTGACGGACCAATAATTGGGCTGGAGTGGAAGTGTACAGGAGCTAATAATGTTGAGACAGTCTCTATAGGTGGGAAGTCACCATCTCAGCTGACAACTCAGCTATTTAATAAGGTGCAGCCAAATATGATAGAGCTTGCCTTCAGTGTAAGAAATAAGAATGGTGGGGATAAGACCAAGACTAAAGAGAAGGAAAGCTTCATCCCAGGCCCTGCCTTTCTTTCAATCGATGGCTATGTTAGCTCTGGGAAGATCCAGCAGCTACTCTACTACAGAATGAAGGATGAGTCTCTTGGCCCGACAATTACTTGGGAGAGCAACGAAAAGCTAAAGCACGAGAAGCATGTCCTAAGATCTGTTTGTGGATCTCTCTCGCCATCTCAGGGAATACTTTCGCTTGGATTTGGGTTTGAGTATCTGCCATTAAAGTGTGCAGATGAGGAAATTAAGCCAAATATGATTCCGGTTGATAACAAATACTCTGGAAATATCCCAAGTGTAACCATTAATGGTCCGAGAATTTCACAAAAGGTGGACTCTGTTCACCCACACTGCAGTCAGTTCCAGGGTGGATCTGCCAGAACAAGACTCAGTAACTGGATTATCTCCTTCTCTTGCCTGGATGATGATATGAGCGGGGAGGTTCCGTTCTCCAAGCTTACCGTGCTAAGATCCTCCACCATCTCCAAGGGCCTTGGTGGGCCTATTAAGGTTTTGAATTTCCAGTGTCCCGATGACAAGACCTCCGTCTCTGTTGGTGAGAATGATTCTGAGCTGGATACGATGAATTCACAAATCTTTGATCTGTCAAAGGTCGGCTCAACCTTGGTGGTGGACTTTTCCCCTCTCAATGTCGTGCCCTCGCAAATCAAACTCAATCCTCCCTACTCATCCGAAACCTCAACCTCTCAATCCACCATCCTATCTAGCGTTGCAGGACTTAACGAAATCACTACATCCAGTGATTCAATCTACGGAGTCTGCTTCGAGCTAACCAGTGATGGCAAGATTGCAGGCATAGCCTTTGCAAACAAGCCATCAAAAAAGAGGAAAAGCAGCACAATCTCCAGTATTGGAAAAAAGATAGGAAAGTTCTTCTCTTAAAAAAAAGTATTACACTATGTCCTAATATCAATAACCTATTTCTTAAATGAGTAACTCTTATTTTTTGTATCTACATCTCTGAGATAAATCCCAAACATTTGTACAATGTAACTGTGCCTACCTGCGATGATATTCTATTGAAGATGACCAATTATATGCATGCGGATAAGTTGATGCTAATTTAAGTAAAGAAGCGAATTGATTGGATGTCAGATTTAATGAATGAACGCCTTTCTTGTATAGAAAATGACTAAATTCTCACCTTATTCTGTCAAAAAAAGTAGCAATTTCCCCCAGTCTGTCTAGCAATTAATTCTAGAGCCGGGTAGTATACAGCCGACATTATACTATCAGGAACTGATTCGACCAATCCCAATTCCACATGCCTACCAATGATCATATTCTGTCCTATCTTTAAGTATCTGTGCCTCAAACCTGGAATGTGCAACCAAAAACAAAATGCATGGAAATATATAGGTTGCCTGGATGCCCGCCAAAACCAGATAATGCATGGGCAAATTAAATATTTGGGATGGATCCCCTTTATTGATCACATAACTGCAGTATAATAGGTTGATGGGGACTGAGCATATCAGGAGAAGAAGGGAGTGGAATATCATACTCCCCATTGGAATTAGCCTCCATACCAGTGATCTTCTCATTTTTCTGAATAAGTATTTTGCAAGCATGACTGGTGATTCAAAAAAGCATACAATAGATGAAGTGACGAATGGCGCCAAAACCAGTCTATAATCATCATCATAGAAAAGGTAATACCATGAGAAGCAGGAAAGAACATAGGAGATGATGACGGCCATAAATGCAGACCATGGGAAAATAAGGCTCGAGAATTTGACCTTTGGAAAGGCGTATTCACCACCAATCTGGTTGCTGGTATATACAGGGCTGTATAGGCTATGAAGATTTGCATACTTATGGTTGGGTCCATTTCCCAAAAGACTTGACTCTTCTTGTTTTGCAGGAGAAATGCTTGAGGACTTTGTGACCATGTGTTGGGTGGGGCCAGTTGGGGTGTCGTGATAAACGATTGCCAGCTCACCTTGACTTGGAGCCAATCCCTCTTCAACATGCTCCTTGGAGGGCGGCATCTTATCCATGTCACTGACTTTTCTCCCAACAATTCCAACTCTCTCGTTTACTCCATCTTTATGCATCTTTCTACCCCTTTCCATGTTTCTCTCTGGATCCATATTCGGTATTAATTAAGACAGCTTGGATTCTTCTTAACAGACGTGACTATTGAGCTAACTTACTTTCTGGGTAATTGAGGACCCTATATAGCAACAGATAGGGTATTGACAGTTTACTGTTTGGCCTTGGGGATCTTTTGATATTCGTTTTTCTCAAGGTATTACCACTTTAATATAAATATGCATGTAAGTACATTTACCACTATCTTTCTCCCTCCTTATACATACGTCTAGATGCTGAGAGACTAATGATAGCTGAAGGTTGCCATTAATTGAATATAAGTCCTTAGTTGTCTTCGGCAGGCAGTTATATTCGCAGTTAAAGGTGTCCCAGCTGTGTATTTTTGGAGCTCTGTACCTATGTGAGTGATGTATACGTTGAAAACTAACCCAATTTTGTATTCAACAAGTAATTAATAGAGTATTTTAATTCTTAATAAATTGAAGGAGTACCTTTTCCCAACTCTATTCAGTATACTTGCCTATTATGTTAAAGCAAGTGGGCTTAGTTCCCCCTGGTTTTCCCCAAACTACTTATTATATTTATTTACCAATGTTTTCAAACTCTATGTCAATTTTGTGATCAGATCTTTAAATTTGGGGCTAGTGAGTACTTATGTAATTTGTTTGGCGCCAATTTTTTAAAGTAGCTTTCTGAGTAATTCAGCACCAAACCCGAATTAAAATAGAGCAAAATCAAATATGATTAAAAAATGAGGCAATGTTATTGATGAAGGAGCTCATGACGAGCTTTTTCTTCTCTTCTTATTTCCCTTCTTCTTTCCCTTCTTCTTAAAGAAAATTAGGCCGCCTGCAGCAAACATACATACTATAATCGCAAAGATTGATAAGATTACAAATGGATTACTAAATAGAGATGGATTGGCCTCCTTGGTCATGAACTTCTCCTCTTCATCGACAGCAGCAAGGTTAGGGGGGATGGTTTTGCCTTTTTTGTCTTCGTCGGGATCATTCAGAGTAACCGGACCAGGCTTTCCGATCTTAATTTGCTCACCATCCTTGACCATTTGACCCTGTGACTGTAGAGCCTGTTCTCTCTCTCTATTGGCTCTTATTTCTGAAATTCTAGTTTTATTAGCAGCACCTAGGGCCTCTTCTGATCCCAGATCAAGGGCTCCACTACTAATTTGAGCCATTTGACCATTCGAAAGAGATTCCATATTTGGAGTTTGCCCATTTGCAATATCTGCAATATACTGTACACCAGCTTGGCGATTATTGTCTGGAACAATTTTCCTGTTTTCAAGCATATCCAGCTCCTGTGCCAATTCCTTTGGGTCGGGAAACATCCCGACTGGTATTCTTTCAGTATTAAGAGGTGGCTCCCTTTCTCTGGTATCAATTCCAAAAAGAAATCTACCCGCTGCATTTGCAGCTCTTCTTAGAAATCCCTTTTCCCTGACTCTTAGTCTAAGAAAGCATGCACTCGGACCAGGCTCAACTATTGCCTGCTCAAAAATGCTCAAAACATATACAAAAACACATGCAATAATAAAATTACGTGTGAATTTCATCTTTTTCAAAGTTCTCTATAGACCTTCTCCATAAGCATCTTTACTAAACATTCATATGTGCTCTAAATCTTCTCAAATCTTCATTTCCTTTAACAATCTTATTTATTTATTTTATTTTAATAATATTTGTTAATTAAGATTACTCATCTTGCCTGTGCACCTTTAATGTCAAAATAACATATAAGGTTGGCGCCAGTTCCCAAATGATAAATATATCACATTTAAAATAATTCAAATGATCAACAATAGCATTACATTGTGGTAGGAATATACTCAAGTATTCATATACAGGCTCAGGAGACTTCTCTGGCTTGAAGCAGAGATCAGTAGTTGAAATGTACTATATTCTTGTGTTTTTAGTTATTTTTGAGCTCATTGTATCCTACTTTCTTGAATGGATTTCGAGGTTTTTAAGTAACCATCACCTAATAAGAAAAATACAAGATAAAGAAGTCAGTCCGGAAATAGCTCAGCTCGAAAAAGAATTAAAGGAACTTAACAAGCCATCCACGTTCACGGAATATGTTAAGAAAAGTCGTAAATTAAATACCCTAAAGCAAGCTCTCAATGATGGTACCACGCAAAATGCTGGTCAGAGTTTGAACTTTTGTACAAGGTTAACTAAGGCTATTATAAATGTAATCTACCTAATCATCAGGATACTTAATCTTCTTCCTACGAAACTAAGGCAGTTCTTGATCTTCCATTTTGTAAAGAAATATATTGACAAATCTCAGATCATCATTTCCTTTAATCAGAAGCTTTACTCACCATTCTTTCAAAACAAGGAAAATACTGGCCTCATCAACTCCCTCTTAAGTTATGGAGTCCTTTGCACAATTTCGGATCTAGTCAAGCACTTTTTTAAACATTGACTACTGTTTTAAAAAAAAATTACTGCATTAAATAGCATTACATTGTTTAAATTTAAATCGATCAAATAGACACATACTATTTTAGGGAGACTCTAATATATTATACTATACCACAAATAGTCCTCGAGCATCTGAATCTCTAACTAAATAGCCCTCCCAAATAATTATCGAGCCGTTACTCGAACAATCACAGTGTCCCTCCCCCTCCCCTCATTTAAACGAGACGCGAACTTGATAATCCAAACGTCAAGCTTGTCTATGCAAGCAATATAGCAGAGTCTTTACTACATGCTTAGAATAGATGAGGGTTCAAAAAAATATTGGGCAAGAACCTATTAAGCGTTTGACAAAAAAATAAGAGTTTATCAAGCAGTGAAGACCCATTTCTCTGGAATTCACGTCCTACCTATTCCTCACAGACATACAAACATAAACTAGTCGACTGCAGCTATCATTAAGGTGCATTTAAAACTCAATAATCACCCCCCAAAAAAAACCCCCCCCCCCCCCCCCCCCCACTCCTCCAAAGCGTTATAAAAGATTTAAAAAATAATAGTAAATTAATTAGCGCCTCCGTTCAACACTAGTAAATTTATTTGCCACATTTATCTGTCACAAATACACAGTTAATAGATTGCCATAGGCCTCCATGCATATTCACATCTAAATTTTAACTAAACGTATTATTTATTTTGTTAATCTTTAAAATATTAAAGTAATTAGCACACACAAGAGACGTATGCGCGGCGGGTGAGTTTGGCGCCAATGATCGCGTGCATGAGAAGCTAATTTGCATATTAATTGGCAGGAAGTTTAAAAGTTAATTAAAATACTCTCCCAGAAATTGGTAAGGAGTTATTTGAACGGTTTTTTTGAGTAAGAAAAAAGGATCGTAATAAGACTATGAATCCATCAACTCAAAATTCTTCCGCAAGTCTAAGAGCAGATGGCCAGACGGTCTCTTTTGGTCAGAGAAAGGTCTGGGACAATGAAAGAGATCTCCCGGATGTTGTGAGGCTTTTGGACAGAGAATATAAGGACGTCATTCCATTCGCAGATATACAAAGCAGAATGATGGAGTGGAATTTTATACCAAGGGAGCACATTGTTGAAGCTTGTGATACACTTAAATCACTTTGTGATTCACAAGGTAATATAAGCCTCCATATATTATTAGATCAGCTGACCGGGTTTCCGGAGGCTTCTGAAAAAGATGATATGGATGCAAATATCGATACACTAGAGGCTTACAAGATATTTGATCACAACAATAAGGGCTGTATTGATCTGGAGGGTTTAAGAAAAATATCAAATGAGCTTGGTGAGGAGCTTGACGATGAAACTCTTACTGGAATGCTTAATCTCGCAACCCAAGACGTATTTAGGAAGCAACAGAATATTGTTAGCAGAGATGACTTTTTTTCGCTTGTAAAGAGCAAAGTCTTGAATTAATTTGCTATTTACCTATGACTATTAAAGGTCAAATCTACTAAACTTTTCTTTATCAAATACTAAGGTGTGGGGAGAAGAGAGAGGTAGTCGTATAATCCTTATTATTGTTTGCGTGGATCAGTATTAATATTCATTTAAGCAGATAAGCTATTAGTGTGGGATATATAATAACTACATTTATTATTCACTTTATATCTACTTAAAGAAAACTAATAGTGCCTTTCTTTCTACTCCTATTTCCCTTCAGTATATATTGATTAAATATATTAAAGTCTTGACACATTAATTTTACCAGCTCGAGATTGTACTTTTTATTTTAATAGGGAAAGGATTGGCAAGATTTATATTCCTATCAGGCAACTTTCGACTAACTCACTAACTCTCTCTCCTTCACCACATTAACACGCATTTCCTTTCCCATTGGAGCTCTATTATTGTTGGTTTACCAAATTAATTGAACTGAAGAATGTGAATAATCGCTGTGATTTAAGGAATAGATATAACATCAAGTATTCTTATATTATAAATACAAATAAGAAACATCATATAGAGTAATAGAAAAAAGTACGGAAGTATTTGTTGTTCAGTTTAAAAGAACCAAATAATTCTATAATGTCTTAATCTGTTTGATCTTAAGTTTGCTAGTTAGAAATTAATTAGGCAAACATTGCTATCAATGATATTTTCTTTTGTTCTTTTAATTTTATCTTTACTAGATCTGAGATAAATTATCAAGTACAGGACTTCGTAGAGTACTCATATTTATGAGCCTCTGCTGCTGCATTGTCAGTTGATACTAGAAATAACCGTGAAAACCCGTCTGAGTGGACCACAGCTAAAATATTCAAAGCACTCTTTGAATGATATTAAGAGAGAGAGAAAGAGGTGACAGTAGACTATTTTTTAAACTTATATTTACAAATAGATTTCTATGGACTCAGGGGCCAAAGTGGACCAGAAACACTTGGCAGAAACCAGCAGTCTTAGTTATTGGCAGAACTAATCTTTTTAGGCTGCTCCAATGGAATTAATTGAATATTAGTATAGTTTGGACCCCAATTATAGCTCATTGGAACAGGCTCAAATTGCGGACCAATTCTAAAGTACGGAGGATTAAGCCACTGGGCAAATTTGGGGTTTGGTAAATTAGTACATCCTGTATCAGTTAAGTACTGTATAGCAATATGTTCTCTCAGGGCAACTCGGTGACAGGCTAACTCCATTGCTTTTCTGCGATCAGTTTCAACCTCCCAGGGAGCGGGTGTACCAGAAAAGTCTGGCAGCACACTTGGAGGGACCATTTCAGTTGCGTTACTTGGCTCACTAGTTAGCCACTCGATATTCTCGTTTGTATTATTCAGGTAATCAATTAAAGGCTGACGAGAAGTCTCGTCCTGTATAAGCAGGGTATTAGAGTACTTTCCAGCTCCGTATGAAATTAAAACATCAACATTATTGATTTTATAGTGTCCTCCAGAGCTAACTCTCTCAACGTTGTAATTTGACATAATCGATGGGTTTGAATTAAGTATTTGGGAGATCTCCATATCTAAAGAGTCATTATACAACCCAACATAAATTAGAGTGGGCTTTTGACTATTGGAGTAATAATAACCAGATGAAGGCAAGATGTGGTTTTCAGAGGCCTTGAGGGGTGTAATATGACTATCCTCAATAATTCCCGTCATAACTCTTCTCATACTTACGAGAATTCTAGGCTGTACAACGCCTGCCTTGTAATTTTCATTATCTAATTTGAGACGAAAGACTGCTTCCGGCAAAATATCATTGTATTCCTGAGAGGGCAGATGCTTGTCAGAACTGAGTGACAACCAGAATCTATAGACTTCATCGGTTGAATGTATTGCAGAAAGAGGGATGTCAATTCCAAGGTCTATCCTCTTGCCTAAATTTGTAAATGTGGTTAACTTAATTTCAATGCTCTGCCTTTCACCTCTTATTGGTATATACACGTTTTCAACTCTAAATCCGGGACCCTTTAGCTTGAAATCACCAGAAATCAAATTTGTCTCAATAATTCTGTCTATATTTTGGCAGCACATTATTGAGAGTGAGATGTGTGAACGAAATGCATACATTTTTGTATGTGTTGACAAATCAGGGACATCCATATGTGGAAATTGAATGGCTGGATCGTGACTCAAGGATTGGAAAAGTCCAGAGAACTCAGCTCCTGCTCCACCATTTCCTTGACTGCTATATAAATAACTCAAGTCATGAACGCTTGAAGTCTTTGTTGTTAAACCACTAGAAGATGTGAGAAAGTCTCCAAAATTGTTCAAGGACGACACTCTTGTTGAATTGGATGATATCTCGTTTGAGCTAATTCTTGCACTAAAATCCCCCCCTCTGACACCCTTTCTAACTCTTCCAAGCTTATCATCAACTATATTGATCTCATTAAATAATTCAGATTCATGCACACCTGTAGCTGTGCATGCTGATTGAATTCCCTCATAAAGTCCAACAATTAAGTTCACACCCTGATTTAGGGACTCCCAAAACTTGCTTGGTAGGATCTCTCTAACCTCATTCTTTTCGCCAGAATAAATTACCACATCTGTTGAATTACTTTTCATTGTGAACGAATCATCCCACCCTTTCTCACTTGTAGTCATTGTTTCCACTTGCAGGTATTCAAGTAGTCAAATACCAATGACCCGGAGGTTCTGTTCTAACTTAATGTTATCTTCTCCACTCTTGAAGTACTTTAATTCTTTTTTTTCTCCTTTAAAATAATTTAAATTATTTCTATTGCTTTTTTTTTTTGCTCTAATTACAAATTTTGTTTTCCCGCCGAAATATGTTTTTTGTCCACACAACCATTACGGTATATAAAATGCATACATGCAAAAAAACGAAATAAATAGTAATAAGCGAGTAGTAAATTTACAAAAGAAGCAGGTAGACACCTAAAATCTGTGAGTTGAGCATATACTAGGTATTTTTGAGTAAAGAAGAGGAGTTAATGTTAGGACTTGCCTTGTTCTAATTTCGTATGCCACACAAAATTAAATGATTGATTATTTAATTGGAGGCCAGAAACTCCTAATGTCGTTATGAGCGGAGATTTCGTATAGTTGTAGAATGTTCTTGAGCAGGAAGTCTCTTTTTGACTTAAACTTAGAGACTAGCTCCGACTTATTATGTATTCGGCTTTTCTCGAGTGTGAACACTAGGAGCTTGAAATTGTTTGAACTGTTGTTTTTAACCTTGATAAATCTGGAGATTCTCGGGTTCTTGAACTCTTTGAAGACCTTTCCATCCAATATAGCTCTGGCGAAGGTTTCAAATGTAGTGTTGTTGTTAGCTCCAAGCTGTATCTCTGAGGATGGGAGGTCAATAATTACAGAGTTGTTTCTGTATTTGGGGGTGCAATATCCAAATATGGCATCGCTCTCTGTGCTATAGTAGGGAGCTGGGAAGCTTAGAATCTTTGAGCAGTCAATTAAGGGATGTTTAAGGGATGTTGCCTTAGATATATCTTCAGCAGTTATCAGTAAACAGTCGCAGAGATTATGAGTGCTCTTATCTGATGAAGAAATGACTTGACTATATACTAAGATCTTCGGCTTAGTGTTCCTTATAACACTTCTGGGGTGAATAAACACAGAGTTACTGTTCGAGCTTTCGCTTGAAATTTGGTATGAAACCTTTGAAACTAGATTCCCATCATTCCTGACGGCAATGTGGTCTATGAAGCATGCTATGACAAAGTTCCTTAGTAGATGCTTTTGGGTAAAGTTTGGATGGCAAGGAGGCCAGATAATATGAGAGCTAACTTCAAATTCATCCAGGTACCTCTTTTTTGTCATGTTGAACAGCTGAATTGCCATCATCCTGATCTCTGACATTCCTCTTGGATTCAGCTCGAATTTCCTGCAGAACCTGTCGGCTACTGACCTCTCCCTTTTTGTTCCTGACCCATAGTATTCAAGATACTTAATGCAAAACCATAGATTAAGCTCCATATCATTTCCCATATTCTTCGGAATGGATCCAAACTCATTACCAGAGCTTCCATCATTCACCATATCATTGAAATCTGAGAAGCTCTCGTCTCTAAGATTACCAACTGCCAAGTAAGAAGCTAATATACATGCATGCTGTAGTAGTTCCATTGAACACTTTGAATCCTCCTGCAAATTCTTCCTTATATATGCAGTTGTAAGCAACAATATTTTTGCAAATCTAGGTGATAGAGGGAAGCCTGAAAGGGATATTCCCTGGTTAGTTAGCTCATACCTAGATCTTTTACTTTCAACAGACCCGAGAATAGTTAGAAGCTGGTATGCCTTATCTATTTGTGATCTCTCAGGAGGAGTTGGGAACGGGAAGCCTAAAATATCTGGGATACCCAAAGAGTGCATGTACAATAATACTGAGTCGAGAGGTATGCACAAAATATCAATAGGAGCAAACTTTGGAAAAGCATGCTCATATATTGGTGATGAGTAAAGTCTATAGCAGTGTCCAGGACCAACTCTTCCTGCTCTTCCAGACCTCTGATTTGCTGAGGCCTTTGAAATCCACTCTATTGTGAAACGAGAGGAGTCTGACCCTTTAGAGTATTCTCTCCTTTTCTCCTTTCCTGTATCAATTACGTATCTCACGTTTGGAATTGTAATCGAAGTCTCTGAAACATTTGTTGATATAATTACATGCCTCACATTATTCGACTCTGGTAGCTTAAATGCCTTTCTTTGCTCGTCAAAGCTCATGGATGCATACAATGGAATTGCTCTTAGCTGAACCTTCTCACGTCTCTCATGATTGCTTTTTTCCTGCTTAGCTGGCTCATTAACTCCCTCCTCTTCGTCCTCACTGCTCTCCATTGCCCCTCCTCCTCTCCATATTGAGGAGTCCACGTCCTTATGAAGTCTTATTTTTCGCTTTCGGCTGTCCTTTTTACCAAAACTCTCCCAAACACCCTTACTTCCACTCCCTTCATCATCCTCTTCTTCTAAATCCTTCTCCTCCTCTTCTTCTAAATCCTTCTCCTTCTCTAAATCTTCTTCCTCATCATTAGAATCCTCTTCTAAATCTGAGTCCTCAAAGTCGTCCTCCCCTATCTCTTCCTCCTCGAGGTTATTTTCTGCAAAGTCCAAAAGCGTGCTCATTCTTGAGCTTCCTAGTTTGTCAGCAAGAAGACCCTTCTTGACTCTGCTCTTTGTTTTATTGTTGATCATGTTTACCAAGAGATTGACTTCCTTCTTACCTGTGACAAAAACAAGAATTGAGCCTGGAGGAAGCTTGTTGTGGATTTGTTGTATCTTCTTATAGGCTGCAGAAATATAGTCTCTGGGAGTTGTTTTGCTGAAGTGGAGAGTAACAGGAAAGTTCGGAGTCTCTATATTAACAATAGGAGGAGGCTTTGGAAATAGCTTGGGATTCTCAGAAAAGTCAGTAACCCTCAAAGTTGCAGACATTATTATCAGCTTTAAAGGAGGTAGTATATCCGTCTGTCCCTGCTTCATCTCTCTGTTATACTCCTCTCTTCTAAACAACACTATTCTGGAGAGCAATCCTATCAAAATGTCAGTATTGACAGTTCTTTCGTGTGCCTCATCTATTAGTATTACACTGTATTTGGAGCACAGAAGATCCCTTTGTATCTCCTGTAACAAAACACCATCTGTCATTACCTTGATTACCGTATCATTTGTACAGCTTCTTTTATCATAACGTATTTGGTACCCAACAAGTTTGTGATCATTCAGCTCCTCGCCAATTCTATTACTCAGAGATGTGGCAGCAATCCTCCTTGGCTGGGTTAAGCCTATCATAAGATTCTTTTCTCCTTGTACTACATGACTGTCTTGAGTCTTCCTCGCTTGACAGTATCCTGACTCATACAACATCTGGGGAACTTGTGTAGACTTTCCACTACCTGTTGCTCCTGTCACTATAACTATATCATTATTCTCCACAGAGTCCAGGATCTCAAACTCGTAAACTCTCACTGGCAATTCTGAGCGCTGAAGCTCAATTTCAGGAGTTCTTTTTATCACTGGCCTATCCTTGTCATTATTAACCACCAATGACGTGTACTTTCTTACATATCCTGATGCTGTCTTTTTCTGAAACTCTTCATTTTTTTGCTCTCCCTGTGAATCAACAACAACCTCATGCTTTAGGCTAGATTCAATATCAACGTTTGAGCCTGATTTGCCCCCGGAATCAACATCTGTCTCAACATCCATATCATGCTCAGCCAACAACATGGACTCCGACTCTGGCTCCAACTCCAAATCTACTTCAAGATCTGACTCCTCCTCAGAAAAATTCACATCTGACTTGCGAGAAATGACCTTAGGCTTGAGAAACTCTGGTAGCTCTATATTCGCCTTCAAATATCTATTCCTGAGAAGCTGCTTCTGCTTATTATTCATTCTTGTATTCGTAATACCCATCATCAGCTGAAGTTCTGCATCACTCAATCTATACTTTTTTATGTCATTAGTTAAATCCTCATGCATTTTGCTCAATCTCCTTTTTTCTTCCAACTGTTTTAATTTTCTCCTCTTCCTATTACTCATCTTCTTCTCGCACCTCACATCTGTCTGATCGCTCTCAGGGTTGTTCTCCTGGTGTATCCTTTTTCTCTCAGCCTTTGAGGTGGGAAGAACCAACGCATTTGAGCCCTGCAAATCATTCTCCAATAAATTTTCTTCTAGTATTTGGTCCATTTTCTATTTCAGTTGACTATCTATTTGTATCTTTATCAGCTCAAAGCTTACAGCCGGTCCTATGTATATATATATATATATATGTAATGTAACTAAAATTTAAGGCCTACCTATTGCCTATTCCATTATGATTCAAACTTTAATATTCACAATACTTGCCGGATAACCTATTTAACCGAATACAAACCAACAAATCCCAATCTAAAGCAATTAAAGCGACACACCAATCAGTCTGTCTCACTCCAAAGAACCTGTATTCCAACAAAACCCTCTTTTACACTCCAAAATTTTAAGATTTACCTCTTATTTTTAAAACCGGACCCTGCCTTTATTTTAAAACAGCTGCCCGCCCAAAAAAAATAATAGTAAAGAATGACCCAAGCGAGCAAAAATACTATAAACCGCCAAAAAAAAAATGAGGAGAGAAACTCCTTACCAACATCTTAAGCTAATATGTATATAAAGGAGCTCAAACAATACTGATCAACAAAGCAATTATTTAAAGAAACAACGAACGTGAACCACACTATTATAATGGATCTCACAAAATATTATAATCATTATTAAAGTTATCATGTCAGTCTAAAATTTGTTACTAATAACATTTCCCGCCTAAAACTGCTATTACTTTCTAGAGCCATCACAAAATCGTGTTGAATATTCAGTTATGAAATTTTGTTGGAGCGGATGGCATACCTTTTCGGCCTTTTGGCTATGATCAAGTGTAGTATCTGTTCTTATCAGTGTGACAACTGATATGGGTCCCACGGGACCTATTGCTAGTCACAGAAATTTTTTCCTGGGTGGATATGGTCTCTGAGCTTGCTCATGCTGTATTCAAATTGTTGCCTCGTTCTTACACTACCGACTTGTGCAGCAAACCCTTTGACCCTCCGGGGTCAAACTTCAAAAAACCAATGTATCACTTAACCTTGTCTATCTATTGTGGGCCTGTTGCTCCGCTACAACACCGAGTTTTGTGTTGCATGACCGGTGGTTCGTTCGGAAATTGCGTTTTGGCGGGCTCTGCAAAATGAGACTCTATGTTGGTGTTGTGTTTTGCTAGTTCGGCTTGTTGAACTCTCCGTTCACTTTAATTGTTGTATATCTGGGTGAAGGGGGAGCAGGGAGCGGTGTGTTGCAATCCAACTCGATTGGTTCGCCATGGATATATTCTGTTTCTAAGTATTGAGGAGGTTCCTTAATATACCTGGCATCACCCTGCTCAACAACAGGAGGAAGCTCCTTGTACTCTTGAGAAACGACCGGCTTGATGATGGTGTGATGAACCATTGGAACATATTGTGGGACTTCAACAAATTCGTCTTGATATTGAGGAATTTCAACAGTTCTAATGTGTTCAATATATTGTGGAACTTGCTTTTGTACAATTCTAATATGTTCTTGTGGTACTTGTACCGGTACTTCTACAATCTTTTCTACTTCCACTTCAACTGGCACCGGGATGATTTTCCCTGGAATAGGAACTTCAACTTCTTTCTCTATTGTATAATAATTATCAACCTCTATTTCAATAGTATTTTTAATATCTGGATTATATACAGGAACTTCAATCTCTACCTCCTTAGGTACTGGCACTTGAACAATCTTTTCAATTATTTGGGGATTAGGCTTTAGAATAATCTTTTCTATAGGAATATCTATGTATTCAACATGACCCAGCACCTTTCTCTCCTTTTCGATCTGTTTTATTTCTATTTTTGGAACTTTGACGATTTTCTCAACCTGTACTTCCTTGACTTCAATTTTTGGTACTTCTTTGATCACATGTTTAATAGTTGGTATTTCAACAATTTTATCTACAACTCTAACTTCTGGTACTTCAACTATCTTTTCAACATATTGTATCTCAATCTTGGGTATTTCTTTAACTATTTCTCGTACCTCTACTTTTGGCACATGTCTTTCTACATACTTTGTTACAGGCTTTGAAACAAATTTATCCACAATTCTGACCTCAGGAACTTCAACAAATTTATCTACATACTGAATCTCTTGCTTTGGAACCTTCCGAATCACATCTTTTACTATTACCTTTTGACGAATTTTCTGTGTTATATGTACTTCAGGAACCTCAATTATTCGATCTCTCACATTTACTTCCTGTACTAGAGGAACTGTCACAATTTGAGCATTACCGCCTGGGGAAGATACTGTATTCTGAGAGCCATCCTCAATAGCTCTGGAACTAGACCCACAACAACCTGGGGCCACTGGTGAATCTTCCTCATTATTTTCTAAAATTCCATCATTTGCAGAACAGAGGTTACCCCTTCTTGATATCTGCGCCCTCGCAAATGAACTAATTTCATTTATTTCTTCACTGTCGTAACCTGGCTGTAGAATTGGAGATTCAGATTCCGCGGAACATAAATCCACACTCTTGCATGAATTCATCTTAATGCTTTATTAATTACTCATAAACGACTTACATACATATAAATATGCTTGAGAGTGTTTAATTTATCAAAATTTCACTACTGCTTCTGATATTTTTCTCTGTTAAAGGAAAGAATAAATAATTCAAGGCATCAGTTTCCCCCCTGATAGACCTTTACTACATACACATATATGTGTTTTTTTAATTCACAGAAGCTTAATTACTAGCTCAGCAAATCTCCAAACATAAATGGACCTTGCGCCTCTCTTTGTACAAGACTATAGTACAATCCCAATTTAGTAAAAATACAATTTAAACAAATGATTACCTGCTTTAAATCTATTTAATTACATACAATTTTACTAGTTTTACATGCCAATTTTTGTTCACAAACTGGCGCCACAAATTATGTGGTATAGCAATAGTAGTGGGGTGAATGACATATTGGCGCCAGAAGTTTGGTTTAATTTTCAAGCTAGTTCAAGTTAATACATGATTTAATAATAGAATAAAATTACGAGTTTTATTAAAAAATAAATAGTTATAATTAGATATCGACACAATATAGTCAGGCAAGTTATCAGGCCTGCCACACTGGCTCAAATTAGCGATTCATGTTTCACTGCTGAAGGCTTAAATTGTTTCTGGATCAAACCCGTACATCCAAAAATATTACTATTCCTCAACCCCCATTATACATTTTAGTTATTATAGAATCACCTATCTATTGAATATATTTGTTTTTTATATTTACATCACAATTATCAGGGTGTGTGTGCATGTACATAGGTTGAACTCATTGCATGTATCTGTGATGCGAGAAAAGCTTCTCTACAAGTGATTCAAGGAAACAAAATGATATAATGCTCATTCAGTCTTGGAATGAGTCACATAGTTTTAACTATCAGTGATGGTTCTATTTTATAAAATTATCAGCTCCCTCATTCATGATTCCAATATAATTTATTATTTATTATATAAATGTCATTTTTACATTTAATTATTTTTTCTCTAGTTCTTAATATACTATATAAAGTGGCGGGAGATAAGTAATTATGATATTAATTAAGTGGCATAAATTATATTAGTGTGAAATAATAATTAGTATAAATAACCTAATAGCACCGTGGGTTGCAAGCTTATGACCATCATACATAATTAATAGGTATATATTCGGGATCATTGAAGTGAACACTATTGGCCAAGTTGTTGGAGCTCATTATAGTAACCGGAAGTATTTTTAGGCCCATAAATCAATTAAAATAAGCATTGAGAACTTGACTATTATGATATTTCCACTATAACAAACCCCCCCAATAATACAATTGTATAAAAATAGTCATAGTGCCATCTATCTACAGCCCCGATTAAGGACATTAAGGAGACAACTTTCTATATCATGGATTTAGAAAATATACCTCAGAGCCAAGATCTGGCACTGAGCGAAAAGGAAAGCATGATAAAGGAGCCAACAATTAATGGATTTGTGTTAGATACAAACGAAAACGAACCATTTGATCTGGATAGGTGCATTGAAAAGCTCCTTTCATGTAAGCCCCTGTCGACGAATGATATTAAGCACTTATGCTCAAAACTTAAGGAAATACTAATAAATGAATCAAATGTGCAAAAGGTTAGGTGTCCAGTAACTATTGCTGGGGATATTCATGGACAATTCTTTGATCTGTTGGAGCTATTTAGAATTGGGGGTATGCCTCCAGATGTAAATTATTTATTTCTAGGAGATTATGTTGATAGAGGATATCATAGTATAGAGTGTATATGCTTAATTATGGCACTTAAAATAAGATATAGAGACAAAGTGACTATACTAAGAGGAAATCATGAATGTAGGCACATTTCTCAAATATATGGATTCTACGATGAGTGCTTAAGAAAGTATGGCAATGCATCTATTTGGCATGAGCTCACAGACATGTTTGATTATTTACCTCTGGCTGCACTGATTGAACATCACATGTTTTGCGATCATGGTGGTCTTTCTCCTGGAGCATTAACTATTGACGAGATTGACTCCATTAATAGGTTTCAAGAAATCCCACATGAAGGTCCTATGTGCGATTTGCTCTGGTCAGATCCTGATGAGAAAGCAGGGTAAGTTTGACTTTGAAAAAATCTTGTAGCTTGTTTAACTTTTTTTTAAAATATTATTCCAGTTGGTCAGTATCTCCAAGAGGAGCAGGGTTTATTTTTGGTCCTGATGTTAGCCAAAAGTTTATTCACACAAATGGATTGTCCACAGTATGTAGAGCTCATCAACTAATTATGGACGGATATACCTGGTCACATGATGAAAATGTTGTTACTGTTTTTAGTGCTCCAAATTACTGTTATAGATGTGGAAACCAAGCTGCACTAATGGAGCTGGACGAGAATGAAAACAAGCAGTTTCTAACATTCGACACTGCTCCTAGGAGAGGTGAATTTGCGAAAAATGCGTCATTAATGCCTCAGTATTTCACATAATTTGTCTAAATAAATAGATAAAGATCGAATAAATATACTATATATATATATATATATATATATATATATATGTTAAGTAAATATCAATGAGGGCTCGAGTACTGATGTACAAAATTTATTGATATTAAATACATATTA